>CAJPEV010000989.1:0-82931 GCA_905338385.1 Darwinula stevensoni
ACCAGGAAGTGAGCAAATATGTCTTTGGACATTTTGATCTTGCTCTTTTAAGGATTGTAAAAATCCTTCCATTGATTTGCAGGCTATACCATCAATCTCAAAAGAGTGTTCTGCGAAATTACTCAACTCATTGGAGGGATAGTTTCCATTTGAAACGATATCTAATGTAGGAGTTTTTGGATATACATAAAAATGATCCTCGAGTTTTCCTTGATCATTAGTACGTTTTGGAGTGCCATCCTCAACCATTTCTAGTAAAATTAAAGAGTCGGTTTCTGATCCTGTTGTTACCTTGTGAATAACAAATGGATCGTTTACCACACTGTTATTATTTAGCTCGATAGTATTTCGCCAAATAGTAACCAGTGACGCAGCTCCTGCCAATGAGTGAAAGGCTTCTGCTGTGTGTTCATGGTAATGCTGAGATGTTTCAGCATTTTTAGGCATATACTGAAGCAAGAAGGTTCTATTTTCACTTTTAGCATTTGCTAAATACGTCGCATTTGAACCTCTGGATTTTGATACGCGCGGCTCTTCAAAAATTTTAAACCCTTTGAGTCCTATATAATAGGGAGCATTGTTAAAAATAATTTCAATAAAAGAATAATCTTCTAAGGAACCACTTTTTTGGAGCTTTTCTTTGTTTGGTCCATGTATAACAGAGATATCTGTTGGTAGGCCCAATAATTTGTACTTATCTTTGTTTGGGAACATAATTTAAATTTAAATTGTAAATGAATTTATTTTCATCATACACAAAACACACCTATTAGTCAATAAGTGTGTTTTGATCCATATTTTTAAATTTTTTCTACTTTATTCTCCTCTGCTCCCCAAACTATTTCCCTGGCTCCCACAGTCTGCAGGAGTTCATCATGGAGAACCTGATTTGCACTGAACCATGCAGGCTCTGAGGCAGTGAGCGATGCGGTGACGACGTCACTTGGTACCAGGTTTGCGGTTTTACGCATATCCTGGATACTTCGTACTATCTCACGCATATCACCCTCATCACGCAGGTCATCCGTGATTACGGTGTCCAAGAGTGCCTGTCCCTGTGATAGAGTATCATCGATAATGATTTGTTTTACATTTAACTCATCACAAATAATATCTAAGTATTCTTTACCAAGATTATCTTCTCCAATTCTCAAACTTTGCAACGGTTGGCGGACTTTTACATTTACCTTTTGTCGTGCTTCCAATCCGAGTGTCACTATACTACGTGCAATATGCATATCTTCTAAAGACCATAAAGACGCTGATATGTTGGTATTCCAATCACACAAATGTACCGATATCTCGTCGTCTTGATGACGAAGTGTTTGCCAGATTTCCTCTGCAAGAAAAGGTGTAAATGGAGCAATGGCAATTGCAATATGTTTAAGAATATACCGTGTCGTAGTCAATGCATAGTTACGATCGTTTGTATCATCTGACTTAAATCGGTCACGACTACGCCTGATATACCATGTTGATAACTCACTAATAAAATCCTTTATGGCACGTGTTGGGGTGAGCATATCATATGTATCCAGTCCTACGGTTATAGTCTCGTGAGTCTGTGCCCACAGTGACAGTATCCACTGATCGAGCACGTTAGTACTCTGCAAAGGATCCTCTGAGAGTACCTCGTCCAGCTTATACATCTCATAAAAACTCACGACATTACGCAGTGGGTTAAACACCTTTTTGTTTACTTCATCGAGTGATTTCTCGTCGAAATTTTTTGTCTCTCCGGGACCGTTTACACTGTAGAACCAGAACCGCGCAACGTCTGCCCCGAACTTGCTAAACACCTCCCATGGACTGACGATGTTGCCTTTTGATTTGGACATTTTAGTTCCATCTGCTGCCATCAGGAGCCCCAGACATACGACATTGTTATAGTTATTGGTCGGCGTATCGTTCAGGAGGTTCGCAATAGCATGCATCGTATAGAACCATCCACGCGTCTGATCTGCTCCCTCAGCGATAAAGTCCGCTGGCGCCGGTGACCAGTCCATCTGCATACCCAGTACATGACTCTGTGCGTATGGCATACAGCCACTGTCCAGCCATACATCCATCACCTCACTAACACGAGTTAATTTCTCACCATCGAGTTGTAGTTCAATTTCATCAATATACGGCTTATGAAAATCAAGTTCATAGTGTTCGTTGTGTGGTAATGGTGAAAAATCAATTTCGCGGATTTCTGCGTTTTTAATATCGTATGATCTCCATATTGTATCATTTAAATTTTCTAAAGAAATACCACTATTACCAAACAGAAGTCCCATAATCGGCCCGGCATGACTTACTATTAAAATATTTTTTCCTTGATATCTGCTATCATATTCATACAGAGCACTCATCATTCTAGTTTTTACTTGAGCATAATTTTCTCCGCCAGGAATTACTTTAGAAAACTTTTCTTTATGATCTTTAAAGTTTTTTCTAAAATCACTCCATAACTTTCCTTGATACTCATCTCCTGGATGTAGTTCACGAAGTCTTTCGTCAAAAATAATTTCTTTATTAAAACCAATTTCCTGAGCAAATAACTCTGCGGTTTGTTTAGTTCTCAGTAGTGGCGACGCAATAATAATATCGATATTTTCTGTAATACTTTTTACCGATTCTTTTACTTGAAGTATACCTTCTTCGGTAAGTCCTGCTGTTGAAGTCAGTAAAGAATCCAATCCACTATACTTCCAATACTATTGGTATTACTAGTAGCCTCCCCATGACGCATAACAAAATACTTATTCCCCGATTTTTTACTATACTTTTTAATATCTTCGAGTCCTCCTATCACGACTCGCTTACTCCCATCTGCGTTTTGCCAGACGGGTAGCGGTGTCCCCCAGAAACGATCACGTGATATTGCCCAGTCACGGATACCGTCGAGCCACTCTCCAAATCGTCCAGACTTGATATGATCTGGCTCCCAGTTAATGTTTTCGTTCGCTGCAAGGAGTTGGGCGCGGAGTGCCGACATACGGAAATACCATGACCCTCGCGCATAATACAGTAGTGGCGTATTACAACGCCAACAGTGTGGGTAACTGTGCACGTAGTTCTCCTTTTTAAACAACAGCTCACGTGCCGTTAGGTCATTGATAATATCAATTGCAAACGTCGGCTTGCCTGCATCATCTGACTCTTTCACATAACGCCCTGACAACTTTAGAGTTTCTGTATCACACCCATCAATATATTTACCATCCTCACCTACTACGTGGAACTTTGGTAAATCGTGTGCCGTAGCCAGGTCAAAGTCATCTGCTCCATACATTGGTGCAATATGTACAATCCCTGTTCCGTCGGTAGTAGTGACAAAGTCAGCTGCGTATACTTGGTATGCATTTTCTAATTTACTTTGCTGATCAATTGGTAACAAGTCAGAAATAAATGGATAAAGTGGTTCGTATGAAACTTTATCACTTTCTAACCATTCCCCTTTTGTGGTATTTAGTAAAACCAAGTCTTCTATTTCTTTTTTTGCAGCTTCTTCAAATTGTCTTGCAAATAAATACAACTCATTTTTACTTTTTGAAAAATAAATACCATAGTTAATATCCTTTCCAACAGCAAGCGCAACATTACCTGGAAGTGTCCAAGGTGTTGTGGTCCAAGCAAGTATAAAAATTTCTTTACTCATTTTTACTTTTTGTTTTTCATTATATTTCGGGTTTTGTACTTGCCCAACAAGTACGGAATTTTCCCAAAAATCAACATATTTTTCTTCTGAGGCAAACATAGAAATTTCTGATCCTATGGGCATCTTAAACTTTACATACGCGGTCACGTCTTTGACA
Source organism: Darwinula stevensoni (assembly GCA_905338385.1). Taxonomy (NCBI): domain Eukaryota; kingdom Metazoa; phylum Arthropoda; class Ostracoda; order Podocopida; family Darwinulidae; genus Darwinula; species Darwinula stevensoni. The sequence goes on from CAJPEV010000989.1 coordinate 3,804, forward strand.
TCTTGATACGCGCCAGGCTGATTGAGTTCATGGCTTGAGAGACCTGTTCCACAGCGAGTACACCATGGGAGGATTTTAAAATCTTTGTACAGTAAATCTCGTCCATCGGCGGATTTTCTCTCAGAGATTTTCTTGACCACGCTCCAGACTCCCTCGATGTAGTCGTTGGTATACGTCACATACGGATGATCCATGTCGAGCCAGTACCCCATACGCGTCGTTACCGCTTCCCATTCATCCTTGTACGTCCAGACACTTTCGCGGCATTTTTGATTGAACAGTGCGGTGCCGTACTCCTGTATCTGTTTTTTACTTGTCAGACCAAGCTCCTTTTCTACTTGGAGTTCTACGGGGAGTCCATGAGTATCCCATCCAGCACGCCGGTGTACACGATATCCACGCATGGTTTTATAACGTGGGATCAGGTCCTTGAACCCTCGTGCAGCAACGTGGTGAATACCTGGACGACCGTTTGCTGTCGGTGGTCCCTCGAAAAAGTGATACTCCCCCGCAGGTGCCTCGCGCTCCAGAGTTTTTTCAAAGATATTATGCTCAGCCCAAAACTGCAGAACTTTTTCTTCATTCTGAGCGTTTGGTGATAATTCACCGGTTTGATAATTGGTTAGGTTAGGGGTTTTCATAAAAAATTGATATAATAGACAATATGTTAAAGTTTTTAATAATATTCCATTTATGTATTGGTATTATATTTATAATAGCAGGATTTCAAGAATTTTCTAAAAGGGGTTTTAATGTTTTTATGAAAATACTTGGAACTCTAACTGTAATACTGTTCTGGCCTTTAATACTCATTTATTTAGCAATAAAAAATATTTACTTTCATATTTCAAAATAAAAAACTCGTCTCTGCTCACGACTAAAAGTCATGATGCAAGGACGAGTTTTCATATGCTTCGTTTACGGTGAGCATAGTCGAATCCGTGGTACCACCTTGGTTTATTATACTCCTCACCGCTTTGCGGAGCTCCTCTACAAGAGGAGCCTACAACACAACGTCTGGTGAGTTCCTCCTCTCTTAGAGGAGGTGTCCGACAGGACGGAGGAGTATAAACTCATTACAGCTATAACAGGCTTACCTGCTTGAATCTACTCGCTAACATGTTAGCTTTCTCTCAAGTGCTCCCCGGTGATTAGTCGGATCAAAGCAAGATATACGTAGTATACGCAAAATAATAACTTTTACAAGGTTATTGACTAATTTAATGTTATAGAGTATTGTTTTATAAATTAAAAACTTAAGATTATGTTAAATTTATTATGTTGGTATATATTCATACCGTATTTCTCGTTTTTACTTATTGGTATAACCACACATCCTAAAACTGAAAGTACTCTATACCTAGTACTATATCCATTTGCATGCGTATTACAGTTCGTACTGTTTATCTTAGCGGTGATTATACATCCTCAAAAAACATTTAGAATGCATCATTCGCATATTAAAAAGTTTTGGACCACTTGGTGGTCGCCATTATGCTCGTTAGGAATTATTATTGGGTTTAGTATCCCCTTATATATAACTAATAGTAATACCTGGAAAATAATACTTACTCTAATTATCTTAGGTATACTAAAGGATGGTTATGATAATTTTACCGATATCAGGCAAGAGTTGTTAAAGAAAAAATAAATAAAACCAGAAAATAGAGCTCCAATAGTTATTGCGGAGCTCTTTTTGTTTACCTCCTTGAAAAACACTTGCTATTTTGCAATATATCTGTATACTTGTAAACATAATATTAATTAATTAACATATATTTTTCATGAAAGATTTTAAACGATCAAACGATCGAGGGCGCGATGACCGTGGTGGACGTAGTTTTGGAGGAGGTAGTTTCGGTGGTGGTAATAAATTTGGTGGTGACCGTGGTGGACGAGATTTTAACAAGCCTCGTTTTAACAATAACGAAGACCGCCCAATGTTCCCTGCAGTATGTGATGACTGCGGTAAAAACTGTCAGGTACCTTTTCGCCCAAGTGGTGATAAACCAGTACGTTGTAGTGACTGTTTCGGTAATAACCGCGAAACATCACCACGTGATGACCGTGGTGGACGAGATTTTAACAAACCAGCATTTTCAAAAAATGTATATCGCGATACCCCATCACAGAGTACTCCTGATTTTAAATCAGATTTTATCGCACTTGGTCAAAAACTCGACACGATTATCTCACTTCTACAGGACACTAAAGCTCCTAAAAAGGATTTAGGTGAAATTATCAAGTCAGCAGTAACTAAAGAAGTAGCACCAAAAGCTACAAAAGAATCAAAAGTAGCGACTAAAAAAGAAGCACCTGTTAAAAAGGTAGCTGCTAAAAAAGTAACTAAAGTAGCCGCAAAGAAAGCAGTTAAAAAAGTTACTAAAAAGTAATTGCAAAAACAGTATACGCATAGTATACTGTTTTTATTATGACAGAAACACTTTGGGATTTTATTGGCTGGTATGGGACTATTGCAGTACTCGGGGCTTTTGCACTGTGTATGTTCGGAGTACTACCATGGGGAGGGAGTGTATTTATGATTGCCAACCTCTCTGGTGCTGCGGCGCTCGTTATCGCGAACCTTATCAAACGCAATTGGTATGTAGTCGTTTTTTACCTAATCTGGGGTATTGTTACGGCGATGAAATACTTTAATATTGGATAATAAAAAACCGCCTCATAAGTTAGAAGTGGTTTTTTATTATTACATCTGTTTTGGTGCTGACATACCCAGCAGGTATAGTCCGTTGTGGAGTACTACCTGCAGTGCTCGTGCCAGTCTCAGTCTGTACGCAGTAGTAGATAGATCCTGATCATCTACCATCTTGTTTGCTCCATAATATGAGTTAAATTCTTGAGCTACTTGGAGGAGATAGGTCACGATATGGTGTGGTCCATAGCTCTCTGCAGCACTTTGTACTACTTCTGGGAAGCGATAAAGGATGCGGTGTATGTTAGTAACCTGATCAGATACATCGCCTGATTTAGGCGAGATAAAATCAATTCCTAATTCCCTACCCTTGCTCAGCAAGCTCTCAATACGCGCATGAGTATACTGCAAATACGGGCCTGAATCCCCTTCGAACGAGAGTGAGGTCTCTGGATCAAAGTTTATATTACTTCCTGGTCTACTGCGGAGTATTGCAAACTTGATTGCGCCGAGTGCAATATTGTCGATAATCTCCGCATCTGTTTGACGCTCTGATTTCTCTCGCACCTCCTCTGCAACCGTCTCAACCATGTCGGTTACCAGCGGCACTCCACCAAGTCTCGAAGACATCTTTTGCCCCTTAAAACTCATACGTCCATGAGGAACGTGTGCGCTTTTTTCTGACCAAGTACTTTTTATTTTCTCAGCAACATCAAATACTACATCGAAGTGCGGTATTTGTTGATTGTCAGTAATAACTATTGATAAGTCAGGATTATATCGATTAAACTTCATCTGTAATAACCCCAAGTCCTTTGCCTCGTAGGTAGGATTGTTCTGGCTATTGATAAATACTGCGGTACTAATATGTTTTTTAGCTTCCTCTGGTATGTACACGATAGCTCCCTCACTGTGAGTAAACACTGATGGAGTATTCTGGAGAACGAGTTCTTTACCAGCTATTCCTGCCTCGCTCTCATAAATATAATGATCCATGTGTGAACCAAGTTTTGCAATTATCCATTTAAAATATTCAATATTAAAGGTTTTACAATTTTCAAAAGCAGTAAGTTCTGATGACTCTTTTCGTGAATATAAACTATCTGCAATTTCCTTTACCTGATTATGTATTGACGGATCTTCTTCATAACGTTTTGTACCTTCCACATACGCATTACCAAGTACCTCAATTGAAGGATTATGTAATTCGCCTGTTGGAGATTTTTCCAATACTACAAAAATAGCTTTTGCAATACCAATAGAGATATCAGACGGGAACGTCATAGTCTCTACCTGTGCTCCCGTAAAACGCATAATACGCACAAGCGACTCACCAATGGTATTGTTCATCAAATGCCCAATATGAAATGGTTTAAACAAGTTAGGAGATGAGTGTTCAATGAGGACCTTTTTATCTGTATACAGATCAATACTACCAAACGTATCCCCCTGCTCCAATATAGACCCAATACTCTCTGTAAAAAACTCTGGTGAGAGGGTGATATTAATAAACCCTGGTCCCGCAATTTCGATGTTCGCTATCATCTCCTCTTGCCATGTGGAAGCACCTGGTACGACCCCCTCTACAAGAGGGGGTCGGGGGTGTGTCTGAATTTTTTGAATTTCCCCTACTACCATCTCAGCAACTTCCTTTGGATTCTTTGCTAATTGTTTTGCACACACCATCGCCACATTACACGCATAATCCCCATGAGAGAGCTCGCCTGGATGTTCCACGGTAAAAGCAGTCTCTGGGATGCCGAGATTGGCGAGTGCCTCTAAAACGAGGTTTTTAATATACATCGCAGGGGTGTTCATATGGGTACTATAGCAGAAAATAGGAATAAAAAAAGCTTAGCATTATGCTAAGCTTTAAAATTAAGGTCTAGTATATTAACATCCGATATAAGGCTCCTGGAAATGTGAAGTCGGTGGTTTTTCTAATCCTCGTAAAATAATATACTGTGAATCATACTGGTCTGTGTCAGATTTTACAAAATTCTCCGTAGAAACAACTCTAAATTGAGAACTTGCTAGTCGATAAAAACCATTCAAATAAACCAGATTGTCGTCCTTCGGTAAAAATACATCAATAAGTGTCCAATGTATTTCCGAAGCGTAATCAAAAAATAAATCATATATCTGACTGCCTCCAGTAATCCAAACATCTATGTGAGGATTATTTGTTGCGTGATCTATAATTGTTTGTCTATTTGATACTTTTGTCGCACCAAGGCATATAAAATCTTCCTGACCAGAAAATACAAAATTGGCTCGTCCTTGCAGTGGTCTAAACTTTTCAGAAAGAGTGTCCCATGTGGTTCTGCCCATAACAACAGCATTCATAAGACCTTGTTCAATATTACCTGTGGTTAGTTTTTTAAAACGAACCACATCAGACCTTACCTTCCAAGGAAGATAGGAATTGTTCACTGGCTCATTGTAGCCAATCGCTCTGCATTTCGTAGTTGCAAAAATTATTTTTAAATTTGGTAACCTCATATTATATTATTTAAGTGATTTTAAGGTTTTTAATATGCAATTGCGCACATTATTTTTTGTTTTTAATTATACATGAAAACAGTTTTGTGTCAAAAAGAAAAACCCTTTTTCAAGTGTTATCCTTTAATCTCGATACCCATTGATTTTGCTGAACCAGCAACGATTTTACGTGCTGCGTCGATGTTGCCATAACAGTTCAGGTCTGGGACCTTGATCGTTGCGATCTCAGTGAGCTGTGCATCAGTGATAGTTCCAGCCTTTTTACGGTTAGATGATCCTTTTGCTACTCCTGCGAATTTTTTAAGAAGCGCTGAGATAGGTGGAGTTTTAATAATGAAATCAAAACTACGATCATCGTAACAGTTCATTGCTACTGATACCATCTCTCCCATATTTGCAGCTGTTGCATCGTTGAACTGTTTTACGAATTCTCCGATATTAATACCTGCCTGACCAAGTACTGGACCAAGTGGTGGTGCTGGTGTTGCCTTCCCCCCAACAATTTGGAGTTTTAGCGATTTAGTGATTTTTTTAGCCATAAATAATTAATTGCCGAAGCTACGTTCGGAATCCCGAAATTTCTTTGGGAGTTTGTTTTATAAGTGTGTGATTGAAGCATATCACTTAGTAAAAGCGTAACAGAAACTATATTACAGATTTTTGAGAAAAAGTAAAGTAAAAAACCCTACAGGGTTTTACCATTACAAGCGTCACATGATCCACAATTATCACAAGGTGATATTTCTTCTGGGAAAAGCTTTTTTCTCATAGCGCGTTCTAACGCAGAGAGTGTGCGCAGAGTAATAAAGGTCATACCTGTTGCCATTGCAGCATACCAAATAAAACCAAACCCTGTTGCCATACCGATAGCCGCACACATCCACAACCCGGCAGCTGTAGTAACGTTTTCAATCTTGGCGCCGTTATGTAGGATAAGTCCTGCTCCCAGGAATCCAACACCGGTAACGATCGCTGCTGCAAACTGGATAGTAATACTGCCGTTATCAATATTAAAACTAATCATTGCAGTGCGAGCAATGAGTACAAAAAACGCGGCAGAGAGTGACACCAACGCATAGGTACGCATACCTGCTGTTTTATGCATAGCATTACGTTCAATACCTAATAACAATCCAAACAATCCTGCAAGTGTCATGAGGATAAAAAACTGATCAAGTCCCGCAGTTCCAAGTTCAATAAAATTTATTTGCATATAGGGTATATTATAAATTAATCATGACTACTTTACAATACCACCCATAACACAGACATCTCCGTCATACACTACAATGGATTGTCCTGGTGCGATGGTATAATCTGGCTCGGTAAATATTACCTTATATACTCCATTCGTATCGGCGATAGTACATGATTTGTTCTCACCATGATATCTCACGTGTGCGACGTATTTCTTACTTGGAGTAATATCTCCTCTACATACTACATGATCTAATGCGTATGTTGTTTGTTTTTCAGTTAATCCTGACCATGGCTCCTGACTAACGGTTATCGTATTACAGGTAAAGTCCTTATCAGTGACATAATATGGTTTATCGTCAGTACCCTTGTCAGTAATCGTAAAACTGTGTCGTTCGCCCAAGGTATACAGTACTGCTCCCTCATGGATTCCAATAATCCTCCCCTGTGTATCCAGTACATCTCCGGGTGTGACATCGATATAATGCTTGAGGAATTGTTTCATATCCACCATACCGATAAAGCAGATTCCCTGGGAGTCTTTTTTAACTGCTGTGGGGAGTTTATATTGTAAGGCAAGCTCTCTCACAGCAGACTTGGGCAGGTGTCCTATGGGGAACAATACATGCTCTAATTGCTCATAGGAAAGAGTCCATAGGAAATATGATTGATCTTTTGATGGGTCGTTTCCTTTTACCAGTTTTAATATATGACGAGTATTTCTACTACGAGAGATGGTTTGTGAGATGATTTTTTTTATGAACAGAAATGGGATTTGCAAGTGGTTATATCTCGTCAGTTGGTCAGAAAAAAAATCACTCATAAATCCTCTCGAGTTACGATGTTGTATTTGAGCATAATGCCCTGTTGCCACATAATCTGCACCGTGAGCAAGTGCCCAAGATAAAAACCCACCAAACTTTACCTCGCGGTTACACATCACATCAGGGTTTGGCGTCCTCCCTGCTGCGTATTCTGAGATCATATAATCCGCCACCCCCTGTTTATATTCTGCAGATAAATCTAGTTCCACGAACGGAATCTGGAGGTGAGCACACACTCGTATCGCATCACGACGCTCAGATCGCCAGGTACATGGGAGCCACTCTGGTGTCCAGGTACGGATAAACACCCCCGTAACGTCATATCCCTGCTCCAGGAGTAGTGCCGCAGATACCGATGAATCCACACCGCCCGAAACACCCACAAAAACCCGCTTACGGTGCCCTGACTTTTTCATAATACTGTTTTTAACATATTGCCAAATATTCATTATCCTGAGCATAGCATATTTAGATAATAAAAAAAGCATCATGTACTGGTGCTTTATTTCTGGAGTAATTTCAAGAATACCTGATACGTTGCACGGATATCTGCAAGTGCTGTGTGGGCACGATCGTTTTTAATATTAAACCGGTCACAGAGGGCTCTGAGGGTAAATTTATCAGTGTCTTCCTCATCGCGGAATTTTAAAAATGCCATAGAGATCGTGTCAAGTTTCGCATAGAAAAAAGGATCCTCCACTCCGTACGTACCAAAAGCATGTGCGAGAAATGAGTAGTCGAACGATATGTTCTGTCCCACCAGGACACAGTCTTTACATTTTTGAGAAAGCATCTGGAGTCCTTCAGTCTGACTATGAGCAAACACCCACGCTGACTCGTCGTATCCGTTAATCCGGAGTGCTGATTGTTCCGCAGTCTCAATATGTTCCGGACGAACCTTTATCTCGAACTCGTCCAATACATCATAACCACCCGACTCATTTGGCCTAGCAATGAGACATCCTATTTCAATGATTTCATGGAGTGCTGGGTTAATTCCCGTGGTTTCCAAGTCCACAAATGCAAGTTTCTTGTTCTTCATATATAAGTCATAGTAGCACAAAAGGGCCAGAATTGCGACTTATCTCCTTCGCTGTGCCCTGCGTAGCCTTGCGCGAAAAGGGGTAGTTTTAACAAAGAAGGAAGCAATTCCAGCCATTTTTTATATATATTCCTAACGAACCCTCAGGAAATGTATAAGAAAATTTTTATAAAGAACAGAAATAGATTCTAGGCATTACTTGATTCCGTCAGTTGGTCTGAGTAAAAATTACTTAAGGTATTTATTCTTATTACGCACATGTTCATCGTGGCTTTTTGCATAATATATTTTACCACTACTATCGTGCAGATAATACAAGTAAGGAGACTTTTCTGGATTCATGGCAGCAGTAATCATCGCAAGTCCTGGATTACCAATTGGTCCTGCTGGTAATCCGGTTCGCGTATAGGTATTGTACGGACCATCCTTTTGTAAGTCATCCAGTGTAAGCTTATTACTGCCTCTCCCGGTCGTGTATTTTAAGGTTGCATCTACCTGTAGTGGCATGCCTATTTCAATACGTTTCCAGAGAATCCCAGAGATTACTTTTGCCTCATCAGCATTACTTGCTTCACGTTCCAAAATACTTGCCATAATAACTATTTGTTTTTTCTGAGAATCAGAAACGCCCGCAAAAACCGTGTCCGTTTTTTCTGAAAATGTTTTTTGAAGTTTTTCTAATAATTGATCCGTAGTAAACCCTTTGAAAAAGAAATACGTATCCGGAAACAAATAACCCTGTAGATTCTGTGTTGATTTAATAAATTGCTTATCATCAAAAGTTGGATATTTTTGAAATACAATTTCAGCAATTTCAGTGTTCGTTGACCCTTCAGGTATAGTTATTTTTATTTGAGACGAACCATATATACCTCGTGACATCCGATATGCGACACGACATACTGATTCTGGTGACTCAAACAGATAACTTCCTGTTGCGATAGTTCCCTTTTTAGCCACGAGACGACTACAAACAGAAAACAAAGTAGTGCTTTTTATAACCTTTTTCTCTTTTAAGATAACACCAACACCGCGTACTGAACTACCAGGTGACACCGTTACTGATTCAGGTAAAAATGATGACGGCGGCAGCATGATAATAAATATGTATACAAATATAGTAACACAAATCAATATGCCGACAGTAAAAAGTTTTTTCCAAAAACCGTATCCCAAAAAATTCATAGAGAAAAGAGAAAAACCTCCAGACGATGTATCTGAGGGAATCTGTTCCTGAGGTATTGACGGGTTGTCGGGTAATTGATCGTAGTCCATATGCTAAATAGGCAGATTTTCTGGCGGTTGTGATTTTTGAGATTCTACACGAGTAAATGAAGGACTTGAAATAGTTTTTCCTGGGAAGTGGAATATCGTTGCAAGTTCCTCAGTATTGAGCGTAAAAGGTTTTTTAGGATTATCAAATATCTCTCCCTCTGCTTCGTGATAATAAAACGCACGTTTTACATATGCCTGGAACATTTGCTCCTCCAACACTAGAGAGCGGCGACCTGTTGGATCCTGCCATGCTGCAAACTCCCAACCACGAGTAAAGGTGCCGCCGTCCATTCCTAAACCATTATATCCAGGAGCACTAAATTGGCGCATAGCACTCGTAAGTTCTGCAGGTGATCGCATACCGCCAAAGTTATCTTTTTTTGCGTAATATACTGCACGCATACCTGTATCAAAACCATACTTCATAATACTGCGTTGCACAATATCCACGGTATGTTTATCCATCGGAGACAAGTTTTTATATCCCCCTATTTTTTTCATCTTGTCTGGTTTACCGTCCTTGCCTTTTTCGTCAACAATTTCTGTAGTTGAATGTTTTTCAATCAGGTCTTTTATTAATGCCTTACCTTGATCTTCCCAAGTCATCTTTGAGCCATCTTTTTCAATGTGTAGAAATTTTTCTCCTTCTCCAACTAAAAATTGACTAACTCCCCGTGTTAATAAATCTTTTTTTTGAAGCTTTAATTCTTTACCTGCTGCACGTATAAATATTTGTATCCACAATTGTTCGCCTTGTTTTAAACTAGCCATCATTTCAAGTAATGGAACCAACGGGTCCATACGATGCTCATTATCAAGTTGTAGAGAGTTATTGTCCATACCAAAATCAATATAGGTTTTTATCGGAATTGCATCATCTCCTGAAAGTTTAAACTCCAGAGCTCTACATTGCCAATCTGTTGTTTTCCTAGTAAACATAGGGACCTTTTTTGTATAGTCTTCCGCTTCAAAAACCTCTGCGCGTGGGTACTGAGCATACACCTGTGTTTCGATTAAATTCTTAAATCTTGCTTCTGCTCGAATAAAAAAACGAATACTGCCCTCTATGGAGACTATCTCGAGCGTAGTATAAGCGAGCAGTTTACCACTCCAAACACGGTCATTCCATGACCCCACTCCCCCTCCTTGGAAAAATATGTTCCCGAGAATAATCTCCATGGCCTCGGGAGTTTTATCTACCTGTTCAGGGAGTTTTATTTCAAGGAGTACCCATTTTAGATTCATCAGGTACGCCTTGTTTACATACTGCATCCACCATTTGGTGCCATATTTCCACGCAAAATAAATAGCAAGTAATGGAAACCATACGCCAGAAGTTTTAAACAAAATATTAAAAATCCACTCGAGTACAATCATTATGTTTATTTTATCATGATTACTCCAAAATTAAAAGAAAAATAAAACCCCATTTCTGGAGTGATATTTTAATAACTATTTAGAAGTTTTATCAGATGCAACGGTATAGCGCCCATCAGATAATTTACGGAAATTCTTAGGATTCATCAGGTTTACGAGGATGGTATTTTTCTTGAGATATCGCTCTTTAAGAACTTTATCTACAATATCCTCCTTTGCCATAGGTCCTTCTTTTTTCAAGATGTCTTCTATAACTTCACGAACAACACCACCTTTGTATCCCCACTCCTTGAGAGCATATACTCCACGTCCTACTAATACGAATCGCTCGTCTTTAATAAGTTCGTTATGAGTTGTTGCCGTGTGAGTTTTCTTGCCAAAGGTTTTAAAGATTGCTTCTGCAACTTCGCGGAAGTGCATTGGTGACCCGTGCTGACGCATTACCAGGTATGCATAGTCTTTTACTCCACGAGTTTTAACATTTGGAGAACTCGTACGTCCCCACTCGCCAAGTTTGTTCTGAGAAACTGTCTTAGAGATTTTTAGATAACGATGAGCTGTTTCCTTGTCTACTTCATGAGTATCAATTTCACAAATACCATCATGACAGAGGATACGATCAATCATTTCATTGTGAGCGATCAGATCGTTTTCAGCAAGTCCTGTGTGAATATCATCAAGTGCTTTGTGAACACGGTCAGCTACCTTTGATTCGAGAACCCAACGTTTGTGGAATTTTGGATCTTCTTTGAGATCAGTAAAGTCGTCACCTAGTGTTAAATAAAACGTTGCATGATTTTGTGTAACTTTGTCTTTTGATATAGCTCCTAAAAGTTCATGTTCAGCAACAATACCTCCCAAGACTTTCATAATATTACGAAGTTCTGCAAAGAGTTCCTCTGCTTCGGTAAAAGTATCTGATTTTTTAATTGCATTGAGTGCAAAGTTTTCAATCTGACGTACACGTTCACGAGTAATACCATATTTTTGACCAATTGATTCAAGGGTCATTTTCTCCCCTTCTCCATCCAATCCAAAACGATTAGTAATAACGTCTTGTGCACGATCCTGAAGCCCTTTGAGGAGCTTTTTAGTAGTAGTCTTTGGTTTAAAATTTACAGCAACTTTTGACATAATAGTAAAATATAAAATTAATAAAACATGATTGATAAAAGAACAAATACCTCAAATATACACATCGTTTATACATCGTTCGGTTCACCTCTGTAGAGAATATTCCCGCAGAGGGGTCACACTTGCTTACTGAAAAATCTTTTGAATACCTATAGACTAGCATATCCATAAAAATAAGTCAAATATTTTTATTACACCATAAAACCCCTTACGGGGCTGTGGTATAGTGTCTATTTCTTTTTCAAAACTTTCTTAAGATATTTCCCTGTGTGACTGTCTGGATTATTTGCAACCTCCTCTGGGGTACCCTTGGCGATGATATGTCCGCCACCGATACCACCCTCAGGACCAAAGTCTATCAGATAGTCGGCACACTTGATAACATCGAGATTGTGTTCAATCAGCACGACGGTATTTCCTCCTCTGTCAACAAGTTTCTGAAGCACCTCAATGAGTTTACGCACGTCTTCGAAATGCAGCCCTACGGTTGGCTCATCCAGGAGGTAAATAGTTTTCTGAGTCATCGGACGATACAATTCTGATGATATTTTAACACGCTGTGACTCCCCTCCTGAGAGGGTGTTCGATGGTTGACCGAGTTTAATATATCCAAGCCCTACATCCAGCAGTGACCGCATACGATCTGCAATAGCAGGTATGTCGTAGAAAAAGTCATATGCTTCCTCGATGGTCATTTCAAGTATTTGGTAAATATTTTTACCTTTCTTTTCTTTTGCAGGTTTGTATTCTACCTTGAGGGTTTCCTTGTCAAAACGTTTACCCATACATACATCACAGGTTACGTACACTGTTGGGAGAAAGTGCATTTCTACTGCAATCTCACCATTACCCTGACATGCTTCACAACGTCCGCCCTTTACATTGAAACTAAACCTTCCTGGTCCCCATCCGCGTACGCGTGACTCCGTAGTTGCTGCAAACAGATCACGCACAAATGTCCATGTTCCTGTATAGGTTGCAGGATTTGATCGTGATGTACGACCAATAGATGATTGATCAATCATGATTACGCGAGACACCTCGCCTGTTTTTTCAAATTTACTCGCATTGTACACCTTTGCGGTGCGAGTCCGACGCTCTAGTAATCCCTGGAGATTCTTATACAGTACTTCGTACATAAAAGTCGATTTACCACTACCCGATACACCCGTGATGGTTGTCATACGACCCAATGGAACAGAGACTTTCAGGTTTTTTAAACTGTGAATAGTCGCTCCCTCGATATTAATCCATCCCTTGTCATTATCACGCCTATCACGTGGTATCTCGACACGGGCCGTACCCTGCAGGTAATCTATCGTGAGAGACTGTTCCTTGTTTTTACCTGCAAGTAATTCCTGCAAGTTTCCTTGGACAATGACATTACCGCCGTGTACCCCTGCACCAGGACCAATATCCACGATATAATCACTAGCAAATATAGTATCCTCGTCATGTTCTACCACGATGATCGTATTACCCAGATCACGGAGTGATTCGAGTGTATGTATCAATCGCTCATTATCACGTTGATGTAGTCCAATGGTCGGCTCATCCAATACGTACAATGCACCCACCAATTGCGACCCGAGCTGTGATGCCAGGCGTATACGCTGCGCCTCACCTCCTGAGAGGGTGTTGGATTTACGTGAGAGCGTCAGGTATGCCAGTCCCACATCGTGCATAAACACCAGACGGTCTTCTATTTCCTTGAGTACTACTGATGCTATGGTACGATCCTTGGGAGATAGTTCCAAGTCTGCAAAAAAATCTACCGCTTGTTCAATAGTCATATCGGTAATATCCACAATATTTACGAACTCATCACGATTTTTATCTGTTACCTGAGCGCTCTCTGTTTTACCATGGAGGAATACATGGAGTGCTTCTGGACGTAGTCGACTACCGTTACATACTTTACAAACATCATCGTTGTCATTACCAAACAAATGATACGTCCCCAGTCCATTACACTCTGGGCAGGCACCGTACGGACTATTAAATGAAAACAGTCTCGGTTCAATATCAGGAAACGAGAATCCGTCATGCGGACACGAAAAATTACTCGACATGAGGAATTCCTCTGGAGTATACGTATCAGTCACGGTTGCATCACCGAACACTACGCGTACCATTCCTTCGGATTCTGTGAGTGCCAGCTCTACTGCCTCGGCAAGTCTCTCTCCGGCAAGTTTCGGATCATCGATAAATTCATGTACCGCAATTTCATCGATAATAAAATCGATGTCATGTTTAGAGTTTTTTTCCAGAACAATTTTCTCACGTAGTGAGTGCACGGTACCGTTAATACGAGCACGAGAAAACCCCTTGCCAAGCATATCGTAGAGCAATTGATAGTATTCCCCCTTACGTCCACGTACTACGGGCGCCATGATGTATACTGGTGTATCATTAAAACTCACTCCGAGGATTTTTTTCTGACCTTTGTGGGTATCTTTAAATTGATTGATTTTATCGGTGACAAAGTTAATGATTTCCTCAGTAGAAAGCTTTTCTATTTTACGTCCACACTCCACACAGTATGGTTTACCTACGCGTGCATACAGTACACGTAGATAATCATATATCTCAGTGATCGTTGCCACGGTCGAACGACTACTGGTGCCACCAGTTTTTTGATCGATGGCAATTGCAGGAGAGAGTCCTGTAATCTCGTCCACGTCAGGTTTCGGCATGTTACCCAGGAATTGTCTGGCATATGCAGAGAGTGACTCCACATAACGACGCTGTCCCTCAGCAAATATCGTATCGAAAGCCAGAGAGGATTTACCAGACCCTGAAAGCCCGGTAATAGCTGTCATACTGCCTCGCGGTATGGTCACGTCAATATTTTTCAAGTTATGCGTACGCGCCCCACGGATAACGATATTATCTGATGATTTTTTAAGAGGTTTTTTAGCCATAATAAGCCTATCGTAGCATGAAAGAGGTTTTCTGTATATAAAAAAATTCTCCACTAATGTGAAGAATTTATTAAATAAATACTCTTAATTAGAAGAAAATTCATGAAGTGGATAATCTGAAAATAGTTCTTTAGATTCTTCAAATCTTAAGAACTTATGGCTTGTTTTCTTTGGAATTCCTAAGAATTCTATATTTTCCCAAAGATCTTTTTTCTTGAGTTCGTCTTGTTGAGATTGGTGAGGTATCTCACTTTTTTGATTAATTTCTGATTTAGATATTCTTTTTCCAATCAGCTCTTGTTCTAATAGTTCAATAATAATTGCAAATTGGTTACTTTCTTGAGAATTTGACATACTTTTTATATTTTACGGTTCTATAATATATTACACGAAATAAGATATTTGTCAACTATTTATTATTCCATCAACAAACAAGGGGGCGGCACCGTAGGTGCCGCCCCCTTGTTTGTTTTGCGCAAACCCTACTCAAAATCAAAAGTCTCTTCGGGTATTTTTTTCTCAGCTTCTATTGCTTTTCGAGCGATTTCTGCCTGTATCTCACGTAGTTTTTGTACCAATGTGTCCGAGAATTTTTTAATTGATTCATCGTCATACAGTGAAATACTCATCATCGGTATACCAAACTGCTCAAACTGTTTTAGAATTGGATCTAATTCCCCATCTGCCAGTACATCTGTTTTTGTAATTAAAATCATCTCTGGTCGCTTAATCAATTCTGGATTAAATTTCTCGAGCTCTTTTTTGATGGCGATATAACTTGGTAACATTTTTTCACCTTCTTCGCATGATACCAGATGTAGGATCATGTGCGTACGGTTTATATGTTTCAGGAATTTTACTCCAAGCCCCTTACCATCACTTGCTCCCTCGATCAGCCCCGGAATATCGGCAATAATAAATTCATAAAACGCTCCCAAGTGTGGGTCCAGTGTCGTAAACTGGTAACTACCGATTTTAGATTTAGCACGGGTGAGTGTATTGAGCAGTGATGACTTACCAGCGTTTGGTAATCCTACCAGTCCCACATCAGCAAAGAGTTGCAGTTGTATATGGAATTCTCCTGTTTCTCCTGCGTCTCCTGGAGTAGATTCCTTGGGAGTGGTGTTACGAGAGTTTTTAAAGTGTTCATTACCCAATCCTCCTCGTCCACCAGACAGGATTTTAATTTTTTCTCCTAAATATGTCAGTTCAAAAATTTCTCCTGTAGTTTTATTACTTATAATAGAACCAATAGGAAATTTTAATACCAAGTCCTCGCCATACGATCCCTGACAACTAAAGTTATCTCCTGGGTCTCCGTTTTGTGCCTGGAATTTTTTACTGTGGCGATAGTAATCCAGGTATGAGACATCAGAAATAGCCAGAGCGTACACAGACCCTCCAGCGCCACCATTACCCCCTCCAGGCCCTGAAAGAGGTTTAAATTTTTCTTGTCGCCAGCGTACTACTCCATCTCCTCCGCGTCCCGCAGTTATATTAATTAATACTTCATCGATAAATGCCATAATGTGCTTATATTATCATACTTTTTTAGATAAATCAAGTTATTGTGTTTTGGGTATTGACAATATTTTTTGAATATAATACTATTATAAAAATTTATAAATAAAAATCTTAAACATATGTACAAAGCAATAAAAACAAACAAAGATATTAACAAATTAGTTAATATTATATACACTAAAATCCTAGCAGATAAAGACAATTTTAATCCTGATATTGTTGTAGGGATTACTCGTGGAGGATTAAGTCCAGCAGTACAATTAAGTCACCTATTATGTCTTGAAATGGAGACATGGAAGGTAGCACTTCGAGACAATCCTCGAGTTGATCCATTTCCAATCACCGATAAAAACTTAAAAATTCTTATTGTAGAAGATATAAATGACCTCGGTCAAACTCTTTTTGCAATACACAAGATATTAAAAGAATTAGGATTTAATATGAAAAACATTAGATATGCAGTTCTTATTGAAAACAAGTTCAGTGTATTTAAAAATGTTTCATATTACGGTGAACTCATTGAAAAAAGAGTTGATGATCCGTTCATTTATTTTCCTTGGGAAAAATTACCTAAGATAAAATCTTTCTGCGGTATTTTGTGGGAAAAAATAAAAAAACTTTTAAATTAAAAAATTTCCGAAGTAGCACTATGACTACTTCGGAAAATTTTTTATACCAATTTTTCAAACTCACTGCCCCACTGGAACAGTTGTGACTCTCCTCCTGCAGGAGCGATGGCTTGGATACCAAACGTCAGTCCGCTCTCATCGTACCCTGATGGTACACTAATAGCTGGGACCTGTGCCAGGTTTACTCCCGCGGTAAAAATATCCGCAAAATACATCGCCACTGGATCTGACTTATCACCTGCGGTAAAAGCAGTCGTTGGTGTTGTGGGAGTCAGGATCAGGTCAACTCCTGTTTTAAAAATACTGTTATACTCGTTTGCAATAATAGTGCGTACTTTTTGTGCCTTGTTATAGTACGCATCATAATACCCTGCTGAGAGGATATACGTACCGAGCATGATACGTCGAGTAGTCTCCGGACCAAAACCATCAGCACGCGATGATCCGTACAGGTTTTTCAAGTTTGTATCACCACTACGTAGCCCAAAACGTACACCATCCATCCGAGAGAGGTTTGTAGAAACTTCTGCAGGTAAAATAATATAATACGTTGCCAGTCCAAGTGCTGCATGAGGTAGTTCTATATCACGAACCTCATATCCTGCGTTTTTTAATTTTTCAATACTTTCTGTAAAGTTATTTTTTACGGTCTCACTCACTCCAGGAATATCAAGTAATTTCCACGGTACACCGATAGTCTGTGGTTTTTTATCTATTTTAACTATTTCTCTGGATTGGTTATCATGATCTGTATCAGGTCCTACCATAACATCAAAGATTGCCTGTACTTCAGAAGTTGTCTTTGCTATAGGTCCTATCTGGTCCATTGATGAAGCCAGTGCAATAGCTCCATGACGTGATACTGATCCATACGTCGGATGCAGTCCAACAATACCACAGAATGCTGCTGGTTGACGAATTGATCCCCCAGTATCAGTCCCCAAGGTAAAGGCGACACATCCAGCAAGTACTGCCGCAGCAGACCCTCCTGATGAACCACCTGGTACACGAGTCGGGTCAAGCGGGTGTTTCGTGCGACCGTAAGCACTGTTCTCGGTACTTGATCCCATGGCGAACTCATCCATGTTTGTGCGTCCTATCGCGACAGCTCCTACTGCGTCGAGCTTGTTAATCACAGTTGCACTATGACTGGCAGTATAGTTTTCGAGCATTTTAGATGATGCACTGGCGATATGTCCCTGTATTAATATGTTGTCTTTTACGGCATATGGTATCCCAGTCAGTACACTGGCAGTACCGTTGTCGATCATTTGCTGCGCTGTATCAATCCGCACATCGATATCACTACTGGTAAAAACCTCACGGAAAATATTGAGGTCATTTGTTTGCTCTGCCATAACTCGTGCATGTTCTACCAAGTCTCGCACCGTAACGGTTTTAGCTACAAGCATGTTATGCAAGTCAAATATAGTTTGTGTTTTAAAATCTATCATATAATTTAGAGAATTTTAGGTACCTTTAAAAATCCATCCTGGCCGTCAGGAAAATTGTTTACGACCAACTTATGTGTAGCATCATCCGCGAGGCTAGCTACATCATCACGGAATTGGTTTACCACCGGTCCGTTAAATGGCTCTACTCCCGTAACATCCACTGCGGATAATTGGTCAATATAGCCAAGGATATTTTTAAAATCCTCACCCAATTTACCTGCCTGCTCATCGGACAGTGACACCCGCGCAAGCTCTGCTAATTGTTTTATTTCATCAGTATTCATGGGGGTAGTATAGCATTTTACCTAAAATTTGTCGAAGGAAAATTACTAAACTTTACATAAAAAATGATGGCATTATTTACCATCATTTTGTAAGAACTATTAAAATACCAATTATTTGTTGTCTTCTTTAAAAACTTCTTCTCCTATTTTAAATGAAATTAATTTTCTACCCTTAAAAGTACATTCTATTTGATCTGGGTATTCTTTTAAACTTTCAAGAACCTTATTAGGTGTGCAATCAATTAATCTCATTAAAGTACTAGTAAGTACTAATGAGTCAACGGTTTTTACCTTTCCTCTTCCAATAGACGGAGAAATAATAATAACATAATCACGTCCCGTACGGTCACGCTTCTTTTCTCTAAAAACAATAGAGATACCTAATCTTGTCTCGGAAATACCTCCACACCTTCTTATGCTTATTGCATCAAAATACAATTTTTTTATTTTTTTCATTCTAAAAAATTTAACTGTTTAAAAATTCAAATATAGTGTAGTTTATTTTACCATATTTGTCAAATCACTTTCAGAAATTATTTTAATCCCCAGTTTTACTCCCTCATCATACTTACTCCCTGGGTCGGACCCTGCGAGGATATAGTCTGTTTTAGATGACACGCTGGACGATACCTTGCCACCAGCGGATTTAATCATATCCCGTGCCTGGTCCCGCGAGAGTGTTGGGAGAGTTCCGGTTAATACGAATATTTTCCCTTCGAGTTTCTTTGGTGTAACCCCCTTCCCTTCGGGAAGGGTTGGGGATGGGATTTTAATCTTTAATATATCCAACAACTCCCTCACTATTTCCCCTCGCTCTGCATCGGTCATATAATCCACAAACGATCCCGCAACCCCTGGACCAATACCATCTATAGCAATTAATTGTTCCTCGGTTATACTTGTTAATACATGAAAAAGGTTTTTTTGATCAGTGTTAATGGTGTCAGCAACCAATTCCGCAGTCTCCTGTCCAATGTGTGGTATCCCAAGTGCAAAGAGAAATCTCGCCAGGGTTACGGACTTACTGTTTTCAATACTCTCTATGAGATTACTCGCTGACAAGTCACCAAAGTTTTCTAAGTTTTCTAAATCTGACTTTTGTATTTTATAGATATCAGGCAGATTAGCAATGAGTCCCTCATCGATGAGCCGCTCGACAATCTTTTCCCCCATACCCACGATATTCATGGCTTTTTTCGAAGCATAGTGGATGATGTTTTGGAGGTTCTGTGCAGGACAATTTCTGTTGTTACAATACAGTGCTACTGATTGCTCACCCGTAGTACCTGATCTGGTACTTGCAGGCTCACTACACGCAGGACAGTTGTCAGGTATGGTAAATTTTTTTGACTTACCTGTGCGAAATTCTGGTAACACCTGAACAATCTCTGGGATGATGTCGCCTGCTTTGCGGAGGATTACTGTATCACCAATACATACATCCAGTCGGTCAATCTCGTCCTGATTGTGCAGTGTTGCGCGTGACACGACCGATCCAGCTACCTGGACTGGACGGAGGTGTGCCACAGGAGTGAGTACTCCCGTGCGGCCTACCTGTATGTCGATATCCTCTACCACGGTCGTCACCTCCTCTGCCGGGAATTTATACGCCACACCAAAACGTGGAGACTTTGCCGTGTATCCCAGTGGCTCTCGCAAATCTACATCGTCCAACTTTATCACCACGCCGTCGATATCGTACTCCTGGTGGTGTCGTTTACTGGTCCACATGTCTACATAGGTTTGGATTTTTTCAAGTGAGCTTACGGTTTCTGTATATTGATTTACCGGGAAACCAAGTTGTTTGAGAGAGGTAAGCTCTTGCGAGTGTGACGTAAACGCATATACATCTGAGATAATTGAAATATCATAACAAAACACCTGGAGGTCTCTACTGGCTACCATACTCGTATCGAGTTGCCGTAATGTCCCCGCTGCCAGGTTACGAGGGTTTGCGTATTTTGGTAATCCGTCAATCTCTCTTTGTTTATTTATTTCTAAGAGGTCTGATTTTTTCATCCACACCTCCCCTACTACTACCATGTGTCTACTGTCAGAAATTCTCTGCGGGATAGTACGAATCATTTTTATGTTTTCAGTGATATCCTCACCGATTGATCCGTCACCGCGGGTAGCACCTGTAACCAGATTTCCATCTCGATAGGTAAGCACGATTTTTAATCCATCGATTTTTAATTCACAACAATATTGCCACCTCTCTCTGGCACGAAGATGATTAGATTTATCTAGGATTTTCCTATTACGTTCATCCCATTGTGAGAGTTCATCCATACCAAAAACATTGTCATATGACCACTGTGGTAGTACGTGCTGTGTTTTCTCGAAACCATCAAGGATCTTGCCTCCGACTTTTTCGGTTACTGATTTTTTATCTGTATCAGTTATTTTAAATTCTGGGTATTCCTCCTCGAGTTCTCTGAGTTCTCGCACCAGGGCATCATAAGCCTGGTCAGAGATTTCAGGATCATCATGAGTATGATATCGCTCTGCGTGGTACTGTACTTGCTCTGACAGGATTTTTATACGTTTTTTAATATTCTCCAATTTCATGTAATACAGTATACCAAAACAACACAAAAGGGGCGAGCCGCAGGCTCGCCCCTTTTGCAGTATTTTAAATATTACGGTGCCTCAAACTCTACCTCTAATACTCGTTCTAATAATCGAGGATCTGTAGTAAAAGGATAGCCCGCAAGTACTCCACCAACTGCCGCACTACTTACGTTACATCGATTAAATCCCCTAGAATATATTTTTGTAATATACATTGCCGCACCTGCTGATGTTGTATTTGGTGAAACTGTTTGGTTGATTTCAACATGTGCACAACCACCACTAGCATACGTAACAATAAATTGATGAGCTGTTATCGGTCGAGCTAATGCAGATGTAGGAAAATTTGATGGTGCCGCATATACCTCTGATCCACATATAGGATTTGTTGCGCCAGTAGTTGTAAGTGTCCCTGATTTTATCATATGAAGTGCGCACTCCATACCACTATCTGCAGAATAAAAAGCAGCTAAAACTTCTTTAGAGTTAGTCGATAATAAAGTTGATTTTGTGGCAACCGTAAAAATACCAAAACTAATCAACATGATAATGGTTGATATAATTACCGCAAAGAGTATTACAAAGCCTTTGCTCGTTTTTATTTGTTGCAAGAATTTTTTCATATTACCAGTCTTTTAAAACTACTTGTAATTCATGCACTCTATCAATTCCTTTTGATGTCCAAGTAACACGACTAACTACCCGTGCACTACTATTTGTGAGGTCCAGATTTATTGTAGTACCACGCTTAAACACTGTTGCTGAAGCACCTGTTGATGCACCGCTGGTATAAACACCGTTATTTTCATACATAATATTACAATTATTAAATGCCCAACTAGAACCACACGCAGAAAACGAAGGAGTGCCGACACCTGTTGGGGGAATTATAACATTACAAAATCGTGTCTGTGTTGGACTTGTAAGACATTGCATAATATCAGGTATATAAGTAGCGGGGAAACTTGGAGGTGGCGTTGTGGATGTTTTTTTATTGTCACGATACCATCTAATTGCCTCGATTGCTTCTTGATTGAGATAACTTGCAATCATTTCCTCTTTGGCACTTGATACTGCAATAACTCCCTGTCCCGAAACAGCCAAAAGTGCTACCAGTGCAAGTGAAAATATCACTACCGCAAATAGTGTCTCCAGCACTGTAAAACCTTTTAATTTGTGAAGAAATTTTTTCATAAAAAGATATTATAACGACCTAGGGGAAATAGATGTCTGCATAGAAATAGGCGTAGTACTACTCCCAGTATTAATATTGCCGACAATACGTAGTGTAATTAATTTCTTAGTACCTGTTCCTAGTGCAACACTCTCAAACTTTGTTACCTCAAAACCTGTCGGTGTAATCTCTATCTGCTGCCCACCACTGGAAACAGTGATTTTATTAGTGGCTGTCCTCTGATAAAGGAGACCCGTCTGTGTCTCTGAATCAAGAAATTGAATAAAATTTGAACCAGTATTAATTGGCTGTGTTACATCAGCCAAACGCAACCTACGTCCCATAGTCTCCAAGGCAAATGATAGTCCGTTTACTATTTCTCGTTGTGCCTGGATCTTTTTATTTGTCGAAATAACTGACATGAGCGCTCCAATGCCAATAGTTACTACCACAGTAAAAATAGAGACCGCTACCATCACCTCGATGAGAGTAAATCCTTTTAATTGTAATAATGTTTTTTTCATAGTTTAGTAATAATTACTATTTAACGCTTACCTGTCCTGCACGGGAAATAATAATATATTTACAAGAAACCCCTCCTGTTCCACATGGGTCACTTATGTTTCCACCGCTAGCTAGTGTTATGCGTAAATATTGAGCAGTGTTTGCGTTAAGTAAATTACCTGCACCACCCCCTGGAGGTAAGTCATAAAAATATGCATCAAGCCATGGACGCTTGAACAGTATGGCAACATCGTTATTTAGCGTTGTTGACCCTGTAGCAAAATTACTACTGCTATTATACTCAATATTCTTTACATATTCATTGTATTGAATCTTAATCCTATCAATAAGCTCACCAAATGACGTGCTGTCGTATCGCTGATTCTGGGTGACTCTATCTTGAAAAAGTATAAATTCTGGACTATAGCCCCCTGTACTAAGTTTTGTAAATTGAATCCCTTGGAATATACCGGATGAAGTAGCCGCACTAGTAGTGGTCAGATTAGCCCCAGATGCTGCGCGTTGTTGAATATTTTGAATAGAGAGCGCTACGTCATATGCCAAATTCTCCATCGCAATATTTGACCTAAACCCATTAAAATTAAACATTGTTACGCCTGCCATAATAGAAAAAATACTTAGAATAAGAATAAATTCTACCAAGGTAAAAGCTTTGAGTTTTAAATCTTTTTTAAAAAACGGACCTGGTTTCATATGTGCACAGTATAACATGAAATTATAATAAAAATAAACTCAATATGTTAAATTGAAACACATAGGTAAACAACCACGCACTTATGAGAAAAGGTCCGAACGGTATCGGTATCGTACGAATGACAGCATAATCTTTTTTGTAAACCAATTTTTGATACAGGATAAATAAAATACCAAAAATACTCCCCGCCCAAAAAGCCAGAATTATTGCTGAACCTCCCAAGAAAAGTCCCAAATGTAGTCCTGTGAGTGCCATAATGAAAATATCACCTAAACCAATGAGTTTACCACGTGAAATAAGCCAAATTATGAAAAATGGAAGTCCTGCCAATAGTCCAAAAAAAACTTCTAAGTGAAAACTGTGTGTAATATGTTGTAAGATAATAAGAACTAGTAGCACAATAAGTGATACCGTCGGAATTTCTTGGTATAGGATATCATAGTAACTTATATAAAATAATGTACTCACAAATATCAACGTCCCCAGAGTAATAAAAATAAATTGAATGGTCGGTACAAAAACAGGAATTACGAGAAAAAAAGCTATCAGTGCAAACAATACTCCAAGTACTGCCTCACCTATAACATACCTAATTGAAATAGACTTACTACACGAAAAGCATTTTCTCCCTGAGAGTAAATATCCCAGTATCGGTATGAGATACACGACTGGTATTTGCTTATAACAATGTACGCACATACTACGACCACCTAAACTTACACCATCATGACCACGTACCACTAAAACATTGAGAAAACTCCCAATAATAGTACCAAGTATAAAAAATAATAATACAAATAATAGTGACATAACGATTAATAGTTTACCATTGCGTCATACACTCCTGGGGTAGTTCCATTAAAAGGGTTAGGGTTAGGTGTGTTGCATGTGTGTATTCCTGTAGGGAGCGCAGCGGAATTAAATTGACTGTCTTTGGTAGCTAGCGCATTACTTGTTTCTTCTAAATCCACACCTATATGATACCCACTACACTGTGCACCACTACCTCCCGATACATATGTAAGAGATACATATTTATACCTCGAACCAGTACTATTAAAATTAAGTGAAGTAATGTCAGAGACAAAATCTTTGAAAGTTTTATAGGTCGCCGTTCCGGAACCCAGCGCAGGACATGTTGCGGTGGTAAAAATAGAACTAGCAGCCAAGGTAGGCGGATAGTGTCCACATACCTGATAAAACTGAGACAGTCCTATCTGAACTCGCTTAATATTTGAAATACGTTCCTGATCGCGTGCGTTTTTACGAGAGTTATTAAGTCCCACGAGCACCATACCCATGAGTAATACCATCATGGCAATAACAATGAGGAGTTCCAGTACAGTAAACCCTCGTAAATTTTTAAGATTATTTTTTTTCATATATATATTATAGTATGGAGTAAAAAATAAGTAAAACAAAACACCTAAAAGGTGTTTTTTGACGATTTAGACTAACAATGCCGTGTCCCCTACTTATTGTTTGATAATATACTGTAACGGATTATATGATGTATTTGTATTAACCTTTTTATTTGGATTAAAAATATACTGTGGATCAAACGCTTCTTTGGTCTTTTTAAATAAGTTAATCATATCAGACGAGAACTGCATCGGGAGGAACATGGTACGGATGAGTCCGTCATTGTGCTCGGCCGTAATTGACCCATGGAGACTCGTCACCAGTGTATACACTTCTGTCGATACTCTCTGGATAGTCTCGATCGTTTCCGGTTTTTTAAAATCCATGAGTGGTATAATGTGAAAATTCCCATTACCTGCATGTCCTGCTATTGTATAAATAAATCCTTCACGATCAAGTATTGCAGTGATCTGCGGTAAAAACTCTGATAGAGTCTCAACAGGTACTACCACATCATCGATAAATGGCGCAGTGTGAAGCCCTTGAACATGTTTACGCAAGAGATTAAAACTCTCTCGTCTGATACGCCAATATTTCTCTGCATCTGCTGCACGAGAAATACGGGAAATATACCCAAACTTTTCAGTGGTCTGTCTTTTTAAGACCTCCAATTTTTCAAGTAACTCTACCTCATTGTCCCCTGTTACTTCAGTCATGAGAATGAGCTTAGGGATACCTGTTCTAAGCATGAGGATCTCTTCAGGGATAAATCGCAGTCCTAGTTTTATCGCTCCCCACAATCCTAATTGCTCGATAAAGTCAGTAGCAAATTTAAACGCAAATTTCATACTATAGTCATCAAATGATTCAATACTACTCGGAGAAACAGTTTTGCAGAGATTTACTAAATCACCCAGATTTTTAATATCAGGTAAAAACGTCACAAGCATTGCTGACTGATGCTCTACAGGGACAATCTTCCAAATCATCTCAGTAACGATACCCAAAGTCCCCTGAGACCCGACAAGGAGTCTGTTGAGATCAAAGATATGCTTTTCAGAATCCCATACATTCCACAGGTAATACCCTGCTGAGTTTTTAGAGACAATTGGTTTTTCTGTGGTGATTAATTCTCCGTTTTCCTGGATTATATCCCACACCTGTTTATACATATTTCCTTCGAAATCTCCTTGGGAAATTTTTTGATCAAGTTGCGACCTGGTTAAAGGTTTTACGGTGTACTCGTTACCGTCAGTAAAGATAACCTTGGTCTGTAGTACGTAGTCCTCCATCTTGCCATATTTAAGTGTTTTTTCACCTGCGCAGTTATTACCAAACATACCTCCCACGGCACACAAATGCTTACTGGCAGTAAATGCCGGCATGATGCGATTATGTTTGAGAGTTTCTATCTCTAGGTCTCGATAATACAGTCCTGGCTGCATGCGTACATACTCGTCAGTGATTTCAAGTAATGCATTCATATATCGCGTCGTGTCGATAATAATACTCGTATTGAGCGAACCCCCAGACATACAGGTCCCGGCCGCGCGCATGGTTAGGTGGATGTCTTGTCCTAAAATTTTCTGCTGCGCTACATACCGTACTATCTGTTTAATATCATCAGAGTTTTTAGGAAATATTACCAATTCTGGCACTACCTGAAAAATACTCGCATCACGAGCATGAGAATTAAGAATTTCTGAAGAGTTTTCAATATCACCTTGAATAAGTTTTAATAGGTTTTCAATATGTTTTTGCATTATCCCTAGTATACATTAGAAAGATATTATCTCAAAACAAAACCCCCTTCCGAGAGTTTTGTCCATAACTATTTCAACGGCGTCACACCATCCAATTTAACTCCAGAGAGTGCATTGAGGTGCCCAGCGGTTTCTGGTCCAATAATACCATCAATACGGAGTTTGTTAGTTGTTTGGTATGAGAGAATACCTGCATGAGTAAGTTTACCATAGAGACCATCAAATGGTCCTGATTCATGTCCGAGAGAAGTCATACACACTTGTGCTTGTTTTACATCATTTCCTCGCATACGTGGTTTGATCAGGCGAGTATAATTGATGAAACATTGTGGTTTAGCAAGTGCTTTTACTTCTGTTGGGGTAGTAACAGGTTTTGCAGATATGGTAGTACTGTTGGTAGTGGTAACACTACTTGTGGTGTTACCTGTAGCAATACCACTACTGTATGATCCACCAGCTCCACCAGATGAGGTAAGTGTGTAGGTATGGGTGGTAGATGAAGTATTGCCTGCAATATCTGTTTGTGAGGCAATAATAGATCCTCCTGCAGTAACATTTAGTGAGGTACTGTAGGTTCCTCCACTACAGGTAGTGGTAGTAGGAGATGGAGTGAATCCTGTACCTGTTATGTTTACTATAGCTACCGTGATATCACACGTTCCTGAAAGAGTGTGTGTACCTGTAGTGATTACTGAACTTGGTGTAGTGATGGTAGGAGTAGTTGGAGGGATAGTATCAATAGTGAATGATACTGGTGTTCCTACGGTACTGTTTCCTGCAGCGTCAGTTACGGTTGGTGTCATGGTTTGAGCACCATCAGCGTACGCAGTAGTACGAGTACAGGTAGCAGTAGTAGCTACGGTAATACAGGTAAATCCTGTAGCTGTTACGGTTGCACCTGACTCTACGGTAAAGACAATGTTAGGTGTATTGTCGTTCGTAATGTAAGGAGCTGAGGTGTCAGAGCCTACTGATACAAGAGTAGGAGCAGTAGGAGCGGTAGTGTCTACCGTTACTGAGAGTGCTGGTGAAGCTGCTGAGGTATTTCCTGCAACGTCTTTTTCAGTATAGGTGATACTCACGGTACCATCAGCAAGCGCTGGTGAGAGTGTTACTGATGCTGTTCCTACGGTAGTACATGTATGAGTAGTACCTGTTGAGAGCGTAATGACATTACCGATAGCACTACAGGTTACATCCAGTGTTGGTGTATTGTCAGAGGTGATGTTGTCAGTTGATGATGACCCTGTATCTGATCCAGTTTGGAGATCTGGTGCTGTAGTTGGAGTACTCGGAGCCGCTGTATCTACGGTTACTGAAAGTGATGGAGAGTGTAGAGACTCAGTAGCTGGTGATACAGTTTCAGTATAGGTAATACTGTGAGTAGTATCAGAGAGTGTAGAGACGGTTACTGCCTCTGCTGCTGTTGTTGTACAGGTATGAGTAGCTACGAGTGTGTTAGCAGCTGGTTGGTTAGAGTAGATTTTTACCACAGAACCTACTGCAGAACATACTACATCAAAGGTTGGTGTGTTGTCAGAGGTGATGTTGTCAGTAGCTGAAGTACCAAGATCTGAAGCTGACTGGAGGTCAGGAGCTGTGGTTGGAGTAGCTGTAGTAGTTACTACATCAAATGAGATAGCTGAACCGGTAGTACTGTTCCCTGCTGCATCAGTGATGGTAGGAGTGATTGATTGAGTTCCTGATGCATATGCTGGAGCGTCTTTGGTACAAGTAACACTTGCTCCTGTTGCAGGAGTAGGGGTACATGTGTAGCCAGCGATAGTTACGGTGTCACCTGCAGTGGTAGCAAATACTACATCTGGAGTGGTGTCATTGGTAACATAGGGAGCTCCTGTGTCTCCTCCGAGTGAAGTGAGGGAGATGGTTGGAGCAGTACGATCGATAGTTACCGTAGTACTGTCTGTGGTAGAAGTTACGGTAGTAGTACCGTCTACTGATTTAGCAGTGACACTAAATGCTACTACTCCCTCTGCCATAGCGGGTATTACGGTTACGGTAGCCGTACAGTTTACTGGTGGTAAATTACCTGCTGATGGTGTACATACTACTGTTGCTGGTTGTCCTGCGATGGTGGCGGTGGTGGCGAGGATACTCCCTCTGCCATAGCGGGTATTACGGTTACGGTAGCCGTACAGTTTACTGGTGGTAAATTACCTGCTGATGGTGTACATACTACTGTTGCTGGTTGTCCTGCGATGGTGGCGGTGGTGGCGAGGATGGGAGACATCTTAGAAACATTGTTTGAGGACCAGTTTGAGGTATATATGTTTCCTGAAGTATCAGTAACAATTTCACGTGGCGCTGTACCTCCTGTTGTTGGTATTCTTATGTATGAACCACTTGGAGTAATACGCGAAACACTGTCATCGCTATAGTTAGCTACGTAGATATTGTTTGAAGTATCAGCAGTAATAGCGTGTGAATGTCCTGCAATACCCATAGCTGCATTAGTAACAAAAGAGGTTGCTGTTCCAGATGGTGTTATCTTACCGACGATACTACTTGCAGCAGCATGACCAAGTACAAATAAATTATCTGATGAATCCTTGGTGATATCAGCGATACCTAGCGACATCCCAACCGCAGTCATATCTACCCAAGAAGCTGTAGAAACTCCCGCAGGTGTCACCTTTGAAATATCTTTTGTTGAGTTATTAGTTACATATGCATTACCTGATGAGTCTAATACTACTGAGTCTGGTTGTCCTCCAACCGTTGCAAATGACACTGGGGTACCTGCTGACCCTCCAGTAAGCGGTGTTTTATAAAGCCCGTTTAGATTCCACATAGCTGTGTACAATGTATCAGTTGTTTTATCTAAATATGAATCATATGGATGTGCTGGAAAGGTTCCAATATGGGTAGTTGTACCAGCAGTAGGGTCAATTTTATAAAGTTTGTGGCTACCATCAAACAAACCAAAATAAATATTTCCTGCTGAGTCCGTTTTCATATATGTAGGCATTCCTAATCCTGTTGCAAACACAGACGAAGATCCTGCGGGGGTTACCTTGTGTATATTATTTGATCCGTAATTACTTACATATAGGTTTCCACTATTATCAAATGCTATACCAAATGGATTTGTGCCTACGCTCGCAAAAATCCTACTCCAATATCCATCAGTAGCCGAGAGGTATTCATTGGATGTAAAAGATAACGTAATAACGTCACCGTCTTTTGCATATGCAGCATTAGCGTTATTAGATGCAATAGTTACTGGTGTTACTGTGGGTGCAGCAGCAAAAACAACCGTTGCTTGAAGCATAGGAAGTATTGCAAATACTGCTCCGGTGAATAATGTGATAAATTTTTTCATAAATAAATTAGCGGTTAAAATTAATAGTTTTTAATGGTTGTAGTATATCACCCTCATTGCAATATGCAAGATTTTAGTTACAACAAAAACCCCCTCAAGGGCCTCTGTAAAAACTATTTAATCACTACTCCGTTATCTAGGGTTACTGGTCCTTCACTACAACCCAGGATTTTGTTTCCTTGGGCACGTGTTGATTGGTAGGTGTACCCTGTAGGTTTAGTGAGTCCCCATGGAGTGAGGATTTCTGTAGTGTATTTAGATTGGAAGCGTTTGATAGCTGATTCGGTAGTTTTGTTGTAAATACCTGACACCGTGAGTTTTTCTCCCATGTGTTTATTAAGGAATGACTGCCAGAGTTTTACTTCATTGGTATCATTCTTTTTACCTATCTTAAGGTAGTTATTAAACGGACGACATGCTGCAGTAGTACCGTCTACTGGTGAGATGTAGGTGACTGATGGTGTTACTGTAGGAGTGGTAACTACTGGTATTGGTGTAGTAGGAGCTGGTGTACTTACTACTGGAGTAGGAGTAGTGTCTTTACCTCCTGAAGTAAGATATACGCCACTAGATCCAGCAGATGCAATAAAAAGTCTTGTAGACCTATCAATAGTAACTACTGAACCATCGTTTGTAATAGTTATAGGACCTGTAGTACCTCCTCCTGAAGTCAGAGAGATTGAGAATGGCACAACTCCTTCCATGTTTGGTGTTGTACTAGTAACAGGTAATGTTGCTGTACAAAGAATCGTTGCAAGTCCTATATCAGGACATGATGCTGTTACAGTTACTCCACCAATAGTGACAGTAGACGCCGTAATCGCATCATCTACCGTAAATGAAAGAGTAATCATATCTCCATTAGCTGCGTATGCTTTACTGGTAGTGTTGTTTGAAGCGATAGTTACCAGAGAAACAACTGGGGCGGTGGTGTCGATGTATCTAATACGTGCTACACGGTTGCGTGAAACTCCGTCATATGCAGTAAATGTTCCTGCAATGTAGAATTTTTCGTTGCCAAGGTAATGCTGTGAAAGGATATCTGCATTTGCAACCCCTCCAGTAATACCACTAGCAGTATCAAAGGTAGCATCAAGAGTTCCATCTGAGTTAAGACGTGCTACACCGTTGCGTGCTACACCGTTGTAACTAGTGAAAGCACCTGTTATACCCATTTTGCCGTTAGGTTGGATAAAGAGTGGTGCAGGTTGTCCAGCATTGAAACCTGTTCCTACATTAAACGTAGTATCAAGTGTTCCATTTGGATTTAATCGAGCAACACGGTTTATTGGTCTACCGTTAAACACCGTGAAAGCACCAACAGTAATAATTTTTCCATCGGCCAATATTGCACTACGATGTACATTACCATTAAAACCTGTTCCAGGATCAAAAGTTGTATCAACTGTTCCATCAGTATTAAGACGTACAATACGAGAACGTGGAATACCATCCACTGTCCAATTACCCCCTGTTACAATTATTTTTCCATCTGACTGAATACGCGAAAATGACGTAGAGGCTCCCACGAATGCAGGGTCAAATGTTGGATCGATTGTTCCATCACTGTTTAAGCGAATTAAGTGTCGATAAGTAATACCCCCTATTACAGTAGCAGAATAATTTCCTACGATTACTATCTTGCCGTCAGCTTGTACTGAAGTATGATAAAAAGTTAGAACTCCTGGGAATGCAGCTGTTGCGTTAAACGAGGTATCAAGTGTTCCATCAGCATTAAGACGTACAATACTATTACGTGCAACACCGTTAAACTGAGAGAATACTCCTACAACAATAATCTTACCGTCTGGTTGTATGGTCACACCATACGTTGTGTTGTTAAAACCGGTTCCCACATTAGTAGCAAAAGTGCTGTCGATGGTACCGTCAGTATTGATACGTACAATACGATTTGCAGTAGTTCCGTTGTATTGTGTAAAAGCACCAGGTAATACAAGTTTTTGGTCTGGTTGTACCTCTCCGTTAAAGGAGTCACTGTTAAGACCTGTCCCAGGATCAAACGTTGGGTCCAGGAAATATGTTTGTTGTGCTGATGCATATTCCGCACCAAAGAACCCTACAAGGATAAATGCTGTGATAAATAGTAAAGGTTTAATAAATGATTTCATAATAAATTAAGAACAAATTTGATTAATAAATGACAAGATTAGTATATCATAGAAAACAAAAACCCCGCAAGGGGTTTTTGTTAAGAAACTATTTACCACGCTTACGAGGTGCTTTACGTTTAATCTCGTCCTCTGCCTTGAGAGGGAATCCGAGGTGTGTAAAGAAAGAAAGCGCAACAGGACGTGAGTCTGCAGTAGTAGTAACTACGATAGACATACCGAACACGTTGCTGATTTCTTCATCTGACACTTCTGGGAAAATAGTGTGCTCCTTGATACCCATGTTAAGGTTACCAAGCTTATCAACTGAGGTGCGAGCGATACCGCGGAAATCCTTGGTACGTGGGAATGACACATGAACCAATTTATCGAGGAATGACCACATACGTGCGCCGCGGAGTGTTACTGAAACACCTACCGGGTCACCTGCACGAACCTTGAAACTTGCAATTGACTGTTTAGATCCACGAACACTTGGACGTTGCCCAGTGATTTTAGATAAACGATCAATAACAAAATCTTTACGGTTACGGTCACGTTTCATAGCTGAACCGATACCTACGTTGATGGTTACTTTCTGAACACGAGGTGCAGCAAGACGGTTTTTAATACCGAACTCTTTTGAGAGGGTTTCAAAACTTGAAACTTGTTTTTCTTTTAAGATACTCATATTATTTATAGGCAGATTATTCTGCTTTTGCTACTTTGCAAACTGCAATCGGATAGGGTTTCTCGACCACGGTTGATTTTTCACCGCGAACACGTGCTTTTACTACTTTTTTCAAAACATGTACGCCTTCTACAATTACTTTATCTTCTTTGGGAATAGCTTTTATTACGAGACCTTTTTTACCTTTGTCCTTACCTGAGAGAACAATAACGGTATCATTTTTCTTGATTTTCATAAAGGAAAATAAATATTTGTAACAAATAATTATTCTTGAACTATTTGAGGACCTAGTGAGGATTACCCACACCGTGATATCGGATATAATATATGATCCGAACGCTCCCGCAAAATAGTGAGGGGATAATTTTTGTGAAAAATATTTTAAATTAAGATTTAATTACAGTACCTCTGGAGCCAGAGATGCTATTTTTTGATACCCGAGTTCACTAATCTCTCGAGGTATAGGACCAAAGATACGACCTCCTTTTGGTTCTTTGTCCTTTGCTAATATTACTACTGCGTTTTCATCGAAACGGATATAAGACCCATCACGACGACGCACTGGTACGCGCTGACGAACTACAACAGCTCGAAGAACGTCTTTTTTCTTGACCGATTTACGTGGCTCTGCAGATTTAACTGAGAGTACCACGATATCACCAACAAATGCGTAACGACGCTTTGATCCACCGAGTACCTTGAAAACGCGAGCTTTCTTGGCACCAGTGTTGTCGGCAATTTGAACATTGGTTCCTACTTGAATCATAACGGTTATGCATTATTAGCTATTAATATAAAATGCTTGTCTTTTGACATTGGACGGCATTCACGGATGGCTACCTGGTCACCTACTGATACAGACAGATCAGGATTGTGCGCTTTGTAACGTTTAGAAATTTTCATATATTTATGATATTTCGGATGTTTTACATAACGCTTTACCAGTACCACTACAGTTTTCTGCATTTTATCAGAAACAATAGTTCCCGTAAGTACCTTTGGATTGTTTTGTGTATTCATAATGATTACATAGTTTCGCGACTAATGATACGCACGGTTACTGGTAATTTACATCCTCCTTTACGGAGTGCTTCGCGGGCAATGGCCTCTGTGACACCGTCTACCTCGAACATAATACGACCTGGTTCAATTTCGAAACAGAATCCTTGTGGATCCCCCTTACCTTTACCCATACCTACGTTTGCTGCTTTTGCAGTAATTGGTTGATCTGGGAATACACGAATCCAGTATTTACCAGTTTTACCAACTGTACGAGAGATTACTTTGCGGGCTGCTTCGAGTTGATTAGATTTAATACGTGCAGGTGATGTAGCACGTAGACCAAACGCTCCAAACTGGAGATTTGTTCCACGTGTCGCCTTCATATTTGCAAGAGCTTCTGGAGACTTTCGTCCACGTTGCCATTTGCGATGTTTTACTTTTTTAGGAAATAACATAAGTGTTTTTCAAAAGTTTACACAAAATCAATGAAATTCAAGGCAAACAAATAATTTTTAACGAGACGTATTGTATATACGTTGAGGAAAAAATTATGAAGTTTAACGAAGAAGTTCGTGATTTTTGTAGACTTTTACAATTTATTTTTGGGTTAAAGAATCACCACGATAAATCCAAACCTTGATTCCAAGTGCTCCATAGTTCATACGAGCTGCATGTGTTGCATAATCAACATCACCGCGCATGAACTGAAGTGGGATTCCACCAAGTTTAAGAGATTCTTTTCGTGCCATATCTGCACCACCCAGACGACCTGATAGGGTGATTTTTACTCCTTTCACGCCACGTGCCTGCATGACTTTTTCAGTAGTCATTTTCAGAACACGACGAAACGTCATGCGTTTTTCAAGCATCTCTGCAATAGAAAGTGCAATGATTTTTGCGTCAGCATCAGGATTAGTAACTTCGATAACATCTATTTTCAAGTCAGCCGGAATTTCCAGTTTGTTTTTCTTGAAGAATTTTAATAGGTCAGCTTTGAGAGCGTTTGCTCCTTCACCACTGCGTCCGATAATAATACCTGGACGAGCTGTGTGAATGAGTACACGAGTAATACCTGGACCACGTTCAATATCGATAGTTGATACTGATGCAGTTTTTAGTTTTTTCTCAAGGTATTCACGAATTTTTGTGTCGGCAACCAGTGTAGCGGCGTACGCACTACCACTTTTGAACCAACGACTACGCCATCCACGAATAAGTGGTAGACGATGCGCATAAGGATGTACTACTTTTGACATAATTATTTCTGCGTAAGTTCTAGGTTGATAATAGACGTACGTTTGTTAATACGGTGAGCGCGACCACGAGATGCAGGCATCATACGTTTAAGTGTTGGACCTTTGGTAACTGAGAGTGATTTAATCACAAGTTTCTCAGATCCAATATTAAAGTTGTGCTGCGCATTGGCAACCGCACTGTGCACGAGTTTTTCAAATGCATGTGCTGCACGTTTTCCGAGGAATTTTAGATCAAGGAGTGCTCGATCAACTGATTTACCACGGATAAGATTTCCCACCAAACGCACCTTACGTGGAGATTGACGGTAGTTTTTAAGTTCTGCTTTCATAATAGAATAATTAAGTATTTTTTTATACAAATATTGTATAACTTTGAAGGGGCTTTCGGAGGCAGTCTGACAAAAATTGTCGCTACCCTAATAGGTAGTGACCGCCGAGAATGAGGGCGTCGAAATTTTTATATATTTTCAGAGACGACCCGTACCCTGAAAAGTTAAAAAATATTTGTATGGTATAAAAATACTCCTTTAAATTATTTCTTAGAAGCGGCAGATGCTTTAGCTGCTTTAGCTGCTGCAATTTCTGCTTCTTTCTTCTTCTGATCGAGCTCTTTCTGCATTTTACCTCCGTGACGGTGGAAGGTACGTGTTGGAGAAAATTCTCCTAAACGGTGTCCTACCATGTCCTCAGAAACGAGAACTTCGATATGTTTACGACCATTGTGAACGCCAAATGTAAATCCGATCATTTCAGGGGTAATCTGTGACGCACGCGCCCAGGTTTTAATAACTCCTGTTTCCAGAGGTTTTTTCCCTTCTATTTTTTTCATCAGCTTTACATCGACATAGGGACCTTTGTATATTGATCTAGCCATGTGATATAACAGGATTAAAAAATCCTAAAAAATGTTTAACGTGTGTTGAATAAATATTAGGCTAATCCGAACTTATAAAAAGTTCTGGACGCCCTAGTCTGTAAGCCAATCCCTTTACACACACTCAAGGATGACCCTAATGGTTGTCTATTTTGTTCCGTAGAAATCTCTAGCAGGAGGAGTCTACAGATAGACAAGACCCGTCAATCCTAGCAAAAATAAGGTTTTTTGTCAAACAAAAATACCCTTTTGGGTATTTTGCGGGTACTACCCCCTCCTAAACATCGCTTTAATCTTTGCGGCGCCGCGTTTAAAGAGTGAGCGTTTTTTACTCTGTGTGTTTTTTAATTGCTGAGCAATATCATGCGTTACGGCATTGATATTGCGATACGTATCTGCGCCATATACTCGAGCATAATAAGTATTACCTGCAACCCGCATCGTGATTTCTGCCATATAGGTCTGATCTCCTGTTTTATGATGCTGGCTGGTTTTACCGCACTCTACATAAATATACGCATCCGCAGGAGTAAACTTTTCTAAATGTTTCACCTTTGTATGAATATAATCAGTCAGTGCTGATGTCATGTCCATGTGAAGTCCTTTGATATTTACATTCATATATGCTTGCGTGCCACTGGTTAGCTGAGGCACATACTTGTTATACAATTCACCTCTGTCAAATAATACATTGACCAGTTATAGAATAGTGTCATTTCTCTGAAAAAAGTGCTTGATTTTTCAAGTCTTTTCGTCTATACTCATCACGTCTTATTTTTTAATACAAGTAAGATCGATGGTGGCTATGGTGTAGCGGTTAGCACAAGGGTTTGTGGTGCCCTTAGTCTGGGTTCGATTCCCAGTAGTCACCCAGTACTAAAAAATACGAGATTCTTTCTCGTATTTTTTAGTACCTGAGGTGAATACGAAAACACAACGTGTTTTCGAGGGAGTTGAAAGACGGAGCGAATAAAGTCGGCGAGGTACGAGCCGTCGCGAGTCGAGGTCGAGGCGCAAGGAGCTTGTCCTGAGGTATTCGAAGGACGAGCGACTATGCGACCGTGACCGATTCCCAAGTCAGTCACCCATAAAATAAAATTCCTCACATTGTGAGGAATTTTATTTTAAAACATTCTGTATTTCTCCATAATCTCCGCCTCGATCTCGGCGCGTGGGCGGCCGTATTTCAGATATGAGAGCTGTTTTACTTGTGCAACTTGGTCAGGATTACCCTTTGGGGCATATCCGTCAAAAACAGTAAACATGTTAAACGCTGGCATAGGTTTACCGCGTACCATAATACTGGCAATACAGTTTGCGTTTTCTTGTTTTACCACGTCGTCCTTTGTAAACTTTGGAGCGATACGAGGCTCTACAGTTACTGCGTCATCAGATGATATTCGGAAAAACAACATATTACCCACGTTACCGAACACAGCTGATTTAATATAATCAGGCAATTGTCCCATAAACTGGTGCGTCATGTTGAGAATCAATTTATATTTACGTGCTTCTGATAGTATCGCTGAAATCGACTCAGTAACTACGTTTTGGAATTCATCCAGATATACATAAAACGGTGGGAACACTGATGGGTCAGGGCTGTCAGCGCGTGACATAGCTGCCATTTGTAGTTTCATGATAATAATTAAACCAATGAGGTTTGCGTTTTTTTCACCCAGGAGGCCCTTGGAAAGATTGATAAGTAAAATCTTTTTATTATCCATGATCTCACGGAAATTAAATGAAGATTTCTCCTGGAGGATTACTGGACGGAGGAATTCGTTCGATATAAAGTCATCAAATTTAGATGAAATATACGGTACAAAGTTCTCAAGCCCCTGTTCCCCACTTGTCGCTTCGGCTGATTTCCAGAACTCGGCAATGATTGGGTTTTTACACTTGGACAGTTTCATGCGACGGAATTGTTCATTAGCCAGTACACGCGTAATCTCCAGCACGGTATTACCTGATGCAGGATCCTCCATGTTCAGGAGCGCACTGTTACGGAAATATT
This sequence comes from Darwinula stevensoni, assembly GCA_905338385.1. Classification (NCBI taxonomy): domain Eukaryota; kingdom Metazoa; phylum Arthropoda; class Ostracoda; order Podocopida; family Darwinulidae; genus Darwinula; species Darwinula stevensoni. Next base: position 42,006 of record CAJPEV010000989.1, read on the forward strand.
GTCCGAACATTGCCCCACCCTGAGCCTTCATATCAAAGAGTTTATCAAACAATGCCATAAGCTCTCCGATAACGAGGGATTTTTGCTGTGGGAATCGTTCGTCGAATTCCATCATGTTCAGTCCCATTGGTCTCTCAATATACGACGGATCGAAATACACCACATCATCCATACGCTCAGGGGGTATGTTGGCAAGTATCGTATTAATATCAGATCCATGCGGATCAACGAAACAACATCCATCACCATTTTTAATATCCTGAATAATCATCTTTAGGAATATTTGAGTCTTACCTACTCCTGTCTGTCCAATACTATAGAGATGGCGAAGTCTATCCTCACGTGCCATACGTATAACTGTTTTCTGTCCACGGTATTCGTTTTCACCGATAATAATCCCTCCCTGATCCATCTCCTCTACACTTGGCCCTGATGCCTGCGCTGCGCCGGACTGTTTGAGCTGGACTGATCCATCCATGTGTACTGGGAAGTGAAACAGAGTTGAGAGCTCTTTGAGGTTCATGTGCATGAGTTGTTGCGGATCTGGATAGCGATACGAATACTGATGCAAAAAGTCATTGAGATTGTTCTTTTTAAGTCTTTCAAACTTTAATCCATTACCCTGTACATCAGTAAGCTGAGTAAACGCTGACTCAATATCACGTAGTATTGCCTCACTACGCTCCTGCGACTCACTGCTGGTGATAATACGTATGGTAACCTGCTGAATACTGCTGGTTATTTTTTCACTGATGTTTCGCACTGCATCTTCGTCTATTTTTTTCTCTTCTTCTTTTTTATCTGACTTACCATCATCACTACCTTTTACATCCGAGCCGGTCAGTACATTAAATGCTGCACGTCCCCAACTGAGTGTCTCCTTGCCTATTACCTTGCCCCATCCGTCACCCTCGAGGTCTTTTAATTTTGTACCCTTTTTGACTTGTTCTAGTTTCTTGCCATAGTCCTTGATATATTTATCTCCTACTGGTTCTACGATTATCTGAAGTGCTGCCCCCTCACCCTGTGATTTAAGTTTTGAAAATGTGTTGAGCAGTACATTCATCGGATCATGATCAAACTTATCGTAGGTTTTAATCATAAACATATCTGACTTGGTCGAGACAGCATATGATCCAGCACTAACACCACTGGAGTTAAAAATATTATAGTCATCAGTTACCTCATTGATACGTGCATCACGATAGAGTCCCAGTACTTGTTTTTCAAAAAGTTCTGCACTGTTACGAGGCACACATACATAAAACACTACTTTATTACCTGTATTAGAGAGCGCGATCTCCAGAGTATAAAAGTTTCTATTTTTATTTTCACCTGGACCTATAGACTGCATACCGGCATAGAATTGTTCCATGAGCGTTATCATCTCACGATAGTTTTTCTGAGTATCGTTTTCTGGAAGAGTCACTTCAAATAGTGCCACATCAATGGTTTTAAAAAACTCACTTTCTGGACGTAGTCCCGGTATCTCATGATAACTTGCCAGATACTGTACCAGGAACCGATAAAAGTCATCATCGATATGTGGGTCATTCATTTTTTCTACCAGATCCATAGTATTACGAATCCCTTTTGACAGGAGATTATTGAGAAGGAATTCAATTTTATCATCATGTTTTTCTGGTTTTAGGCGCAGTGCAATTCCCTCATGGTGGTCTGGTGGGGTGATGTTTTTAGGTTCAACTGCTTTCTGGATAGGTACCTGTTTATACTGTTCTACCATATGTTGAGCGATTTCCTCCTTTTTAATTTCAATATTTTTATCAGCAAGCTCCTGTTCGCGACGTTTTAATTCGGCACGCAAAAACTCCAGTTCTTCTTGCGGAGACTTAAAATTTTCCACCTGCTCGACATGTTGGTGAATTGGTGCAAAAATATTCCCAAGTTGTTGTTCCATATTCATGTCTACATTATATACTATGGAGAGAAATAAAAAAATAGCCCTTAATTAAATAAGGACTATCTCTAAAAAGACTTAAATAAAAATTTTTATCATACTACTGGGTAGGTTATGCTGATTAAATACTAACCTTCTAAGGTGCCAACGTCTTTCTTTTACTGGTTCAAAAAAGTCATAATCAAAACTAATAATACCTCGATATCCTCCTTCATCAAAAAACATTGCATTATATGCTAATTTTTTATCAAGTGTACCTTCGTGATACTTCATTATAAAACACATGTACTTAAGTGCTTCAAATGAGTCTCTTATAATATGATTTTTTATAATTTTTTTACGAGAAATAGGACTATCAAGGAGTGACCTAAAGTTTTCTATCTTATCACAAGTAGTAACCCTTTTTTGTTCAAGAGGTATATTAACTCCTTCGCCGAGTATAATTGTTTCATCTTGTATACTTTCTAAAAGAAATTTTATGGTATCAAAGTTTTCAAAGTCCTCTTTATTAATTTTTATCATATATGTAATTTTAGTACATATTATATTATACAGATATTTATATCGTTGTCAATATCTCATACCCCTCATCGGTCACCAGCACCGTATGCTCAACATGTGCCGCAATTGATCCGTCCCGTGTCACCACGGTCCAGTCATCTGGTAATATATCCCAGTGTTTTTTACCCAGGGTTATCATCGGCTCGATAGCGATGGTCATACCTGGTCGGATTAGCTCCCCAACCCCTGGTTTGCCATAGTTAGGAATAAACGGATCCTCGTGAATATATCGTCCCACACCATGCCCTGCAAATCCTTCGATGATTCCATAGTTTTTACCGATATACTGTTGCACTGCATAACTAATATCGCCAATATGATTACCTGGTTTTACTGCCTCTATTCCTGCCTGGAGCGCTCCCCATGCTACATCGATCATTGCTAATTTCTCAGGGTTTACATTGCCCACAGGTACCGTAATAGCTGCATCAGTGAAAACACCTTCGTGGTTAATCCCAAGGTCAATTGAGATAATATCTCCATCCCGCAAGATAACCTGCTGTGAAGGTATCCCATGTACCACCTCATCATTTACCGAGGTACACAGTGTTGCTGGAAACGATGTTTTCATACCCTTGGGGCGGTAGTTTTTAAACGCTGGTTTATCGCCATAATCCGTAACCAGTTTCTCTGCATACTGATCGAGCTCCCATGTCGAAACACCAGGAGCTACCATCTGTGCAACCTGACTTAAAATCTCTGCGTGATGTTTTCCTGCAATACGCATTTTTTCTATTTCTTGAGTTGTTTTAATAATAATTCCCATAGTTAAAATACTGCTTTTTTAATTCTTTCAAATATTTCATCAACACTCCCTATTCCATCAATATCGTGTACTTGTACACCAGGAGTATTGCGACAAAAATCAATAACAGGAACAACGCTGTCCGTATACCACTGTAGTCTATTATGAATACTTGTATTATCTATATCATCAACTCGCCCCTCGTGACGATTATGGATTCTTAAGATAGCCTCTTCGTCTGAAATATTTAACACAATTACATGTATATTGGAGACACGATAAAAATCAAGTGTTGGCAAGAAAATTTCCATTTCATCAAGGCGGCGCGTAGTACTGTCACAAATAATATCCTCTGTTCCTGTATATTTTTCAATAAGTTCTTTAGCCCAAGTATAGATAGGAAAGAATGCTGGTAATAATTTACCTGTGTTCATAGTCTCTGCAACACAATGCGCTGTAAATGATTTTTCTTTTGCGATAAAGTCACGAAATATTTTCCCTGCTTCAATGTAAATAATTGTTCTATTGTTTTGTTCTAAGTATTTATGCAGCAGATGTCCTTGGGTGCCTTTACCACTACCTGATTTACCATAAAATATGTATATAGATGACATAGTCACAGTGTAGCATATTCATTCCTACAAAACAAAAACCCTTCAGGGGTCTCTGTAAAAACTATTTAATCACTACTCCGTTATCTAGGGTTACTGGTCCTTCACTACAACCCAGGATTTTGTTTCCTTGGGCACGTGTTGATTGGTAGGTGTACCCTGTAGGTTTAGTGAGTCCCCATGGAGTGAGGATTTCTGTAGTGTATTTAGATTGGAAGCGTTTGATAGCTGATTCGGTAGTTTTGTTGTAAATACCTGACACCGTGAGTTTTTCTCCCATGTGTTTATTAAGGAATGACTGCCAGAGTTTTACTTCATTGGTATCATTCTTTTTACCTATNAAACAAAAACCCTTCAGGGGTCTCTGTAAAAACTATTTAATCACTACTCCGTTATCTAGGGTTACTGGTCCTTCACTACAACCCAGGATTTTGTTTCCTTGGGCACGTGTTGATTGGTAGGTGTACCCTGTAGGTTTAGTGAGTCCCCATGGAGTGAGGATTTCTGTAGTGTATTTAGATTGGAAGCGTTTGATAGCTGATTCGGTAGTTTTGTTGTAAATACCTGACACCGTGAGTTTTTCTCCCATGTGTTTATTAAGGAATGACTGCCAGAGTTTTACTTCATTGGTATCATTCTTTTTACCTATTTTCAAGTAGGTATTAAACGGACGACACTGTTGAGTGGTTCCATCTACTGGAGAGATGTAGGTGGTGCCTGTTCCAGTGATTGGAAGAGATGCTGTAAGGGTTGGTTTTGATACTGTAGTGTCCTTACCTCCTGAAGTGTTACTGTATCCGGTACTTCCTCCACCTGAACCACCAGCAGTAAGAGTGTAGGTATTCGTAACAGATCCAATGTTTCCTGCAAGGTCAATTTGAGATACGCTCACAGATCCTGGATTAATAACTGATACTGAAAGTGAATATGTTCCGCCTGAACAACTTGTAGTAGTAGGAACAGGTGTAAAGCCTGACCCAGTAATAGTTACGGTGCTAATAGTACTGTCACAGGTTCCAGTAAATGTCTGTGGCCCGGTGTAAATCATAGCTCCATTTGTTGGATGTGCCAGAGTAACTGGAGATGGAGCAAGGCGGTCTACGGTTACTGATGACCCATTAGTAGTAGTTGTAAGAGGTCCTGCAGTACCTCCAGCTGATACTGCGGTAATACTAAATGGTACAACACCATCAACCAGTGGGATACCTGCGGTTACGGTAAGGGTTGCCGTACAAGGAATAGTTACAAGTCCTGTATCGTTACATACTGGTGTTACTGTTTGTCCACCAATAGTGATGGTTGAGCCAGTAAGAACATCATCGGTTGAGAATGAGAGGGTGATGATGTCACCAACCTTTGCATATGAAGGGTTAGTGTTGTTTGAGGCGATGGTAATAGGGGTGAGGACTGGGGCGGTGGTGTCTACATACATAATACGTGCTACACGGTTACGTGAGACTCCGTCATAGGTGGTGAAGGTTCCTGCGATATAGAATTTTGTGTTACCTGATACTGTTGCCTGGCTCATGATTTGTGCATTCGCAGATCCAGCAGGTAATTGATTTCCAGTATCAAAACTAGTATCAAGAGTTCCGTCTGAATTTATACGAACAATACTGTTGCGAGAAACTCCGTTATAAGATGTAAAAGTACCAGCAAAAATCATTTTTCCATTTGGTTGAATATATGGATTTGCAGCAGATGAGCCTGGGTTAAAACCAGTCCCTCCTGTATTAAATGTTGTATCATGTGTTCCGTTAGAATTAAGTCGTATAATACTATTTGCCGTTACCCCATTATATGTAGTAAATAATCCTAGTACAACTATTTTACCATCTGGTAAAATAGCGGCTCTATTGGTAGCATTATTAAATCCTACCCCTCCCGCATTAAATGTTGTATCTAAAGTTCCATCACTATTAAGTCTTGCAATATGTTGAGCAGTAACTCCATTAACAACAAGAAAATTTCCTACTATGAGAATTTTACCATCTGGAGAAATTACTGAAAACACGGTATTTGTACCGCCTGTAATCACAGGGTTAAATGTTGTGTCTAATGTACCGTCTGAATTAAATCTAATTAGACGTGTGTAGGTTGTGCCTCCGATAGTGGTATTAAAATTTCCCGACACAACAATTTTACCGTCTGACTGCAGTGAAGAAGTAAAAAAAGTTAGAGCCCCAGGCAGTGAAGCGCTTGCATCAAATGTCGTATCAAGTGTTCCGTCTGCATTAAGTCGTACAAGACTGTTACGAGAAACTCCATTGAATTGAGAAAATGTTCCTACAGCAATTAATTTTCCATCGGGTTGAATAGTGACTCCGTATACAATATTATTAAACCCTGTCCCTATATTAGTCTGAAAACCTGTATCAGCTGTACCGTCAGGGTTAATTCGTATGATACGATTTGTGGATACACCGTTAAATGTTGTAAAGTTTCCTGGTAGTACTAATTTATCATCAGGCTGTACTACCCCATGAAAAGCCTGATTATTAAGTCCGGTCCCAGGATCAAAAGTAGCATCTAAAAAGTATGTCTGTTGTGCTGACGCATATTCCGCACCAAAGAACCCTACAAGGATAAATGCTGTGATGAATAGTAAAGGTTTAATAAATGATTTCATAATAAAGTGATAAACTTAAGAATAAATATAACTAATAAATAATAAACATAGTATAGCACAAAAAATAAAACCCCATAGGGGGTTTATTTATAATAAGATACAAACTAGTATTCACGCATGGTTCCCTGTGCAGAGAGTTTCTTGATCAGATCAATAACTACTGACACAGCAATGAGTACTGATGTACCTCCAATAGCAAACATAGCATTTCCGGTACTGTTCTGTAAGATCAATGGTAATATTGCAATCACTGATAGGAATAAGGCTCCAAAAAATGTAATACGTGAGAGGATGTTTCCTACGAACTCCGCCGTAGCAGAGCCTGGTCGTACCCCTGGGATAAATCCTCCAGATTTTTGGAGTCTTTCTGCCATGGCATCAGCATCAAACACTGTTGCTGTATAGAAATAGGTAAATACAAACACGAGCAAGAAATATGCGATTCCATACCATACATGATTATTCTGGAACTGTGTTAAAACATTTCCAATATTAGTCAGTAGTGGAGATTTTGCAAGGAGTGCAAGCTGAGAAAATATCTGTGGCAACGTAAGTAGTGATGACGCAAAGATGAGTGGCATCACTCCCGCAAGAGTAAGCTTTAGTGGAACATGTGTATCTGCACCACCTGTAACGTAGCCACCTGATTGAACCTGACGGGTATACGTAACTGCAATACGTCGCTCTGCTTCGTTAATTGCCACAGTAACAAGTACTACTGCAATAATGATTACAACAATCGCTACATACCAGATTGCTTGTGCTGGGTTATATGTAAACAACCCTTGAGCAATTTGTCCTGGAATAGCTGCAACAATACCCGCAAAGATAATCATAGATGTTCCGTTACCAACACCAAACTCTGAAATCAAATCAGCAAGCCAAAGTGTTAAGAACGCACCTCCCATGAGAATTAAAACGTTTTGAATCATTGAAAATGTATCCCCTGAAACAAAAATGTTCTGACTGCGAAGCAACGCAAGAATTCCAAATGCCTGAATAAATCCAAACAATACTGTCAGATAACGTGAATACTGAGTAAATTTTTGACGCCCAATCTCACCCTCTTCGTGATACATTTCTTTGAGTGATGGAACCACCAAGGTGAGTAACTGCATAATAATCGATGCAGTAATATATGGAGCTACTCCCAGAGAAATGATTGATGCAACTGAAAGTCCTCCTCCAGAGAATATATTCAAGAACGAGAACAATTGGTTGTTCTGGAGGAATTGTCCTAATGCCATGCGGTCTACTCCCGGAAGTGGAATAGTCGCAAGGAATCGTAGTACAATAAAAATCCCCAATACAAACAAAACCTTTATCACAATACCACGATCTGAAAAAATGTTTTTAAGTTGTTTAAAAAATGATTGAAACATATAAATAAATATAGCATAAAACAAGGAAAATTTTAATATCCTTGTTTTATGTATGATTACGCAACTGATCCTCCAGCAGCCTCAATTTTTGATTTCGCTGAAGCAGAGATTTCACACGCTTCGACTTTGAAGGCTTTTGTAACATTTCCCATACCAAGGATTTTTACTACCTTGGTAGAGTTACGTGCACTATTAATAAGTCCTTTTTCAAAAAGTGATGTAGGAGAAACTACTGATCCAGCATCAAAAACTTGTTCAAGTGCTGCAAGGTTTACTACTACTGGAGTAGGTTTTAGGTAGTTACTCTTACCACGGTTTTTACCATGTCCACGAAGTTTAGGAATTTTCTTGATCATGTCACGGATTTCTGGACGTTTGCGGTGACCTGCACGCGCGTTCTGTCCTTTCATACCACGTCCTGATGTTTTACCACGTTTTCCCCCACGTCCTACTTGAACGTGCTTTTTGTTTGGGTTTTCGCGTTTTAATTGATGAAGTGCCATATTATTCGTTTTCCTCAACTACTGCCTTTGGTGCTACTTTTGTTTTTGGTAAAGCAAATATAGAAAGTGCTTTTACAGTTGCAGCGGCAATGTTAAGTTTGTTTTTAGTTCCTGAAATAACTCGACCTGTGATGTCATGAATCCCTGCAAGTTCAACGATAGCGCGCATACTACTCCCTACTACCACTCCGCGTCCTGCGTTTGGCATAAGGAATACTTTACCACTACTGTATTTTGCAGATACTTCATGTTCAATACTACGTTTATCATTAAGTTTAATACGGATCATGTTTTTCTTTGCATCGTTAAATGCTTTATTGATTGCCTGTGATGTATCACCTGCTTTACCAATACCGATACCTACTGATCCTTTTTTATCACCAATAGCAAGTACTGCTGAGAAAGAGAATCTTCGTCCTCCTGATACCACACGAGTTACACGACGGATAGAAAGAGTCTTTTGTTCAAACTCCGGTTTAGCACGTTCAAATGGTTTACGGTCTCCGCGTCCTCCTGGACCACGTGATCCACCACTGCGAGAACCATCACGAGAACCACCTGATCGAGGAGCTCCACCGGTGCGAGGTGCGCCAGTACGAGGACCACGAGGTGCGCCCGTATTACTACGAGGTGCGCGTGGAGCTGATGAAGTTGTTGTGTTTGTTGTTTCTGACATATAGTTTAGAATTGCAGTCCTGCTGCGCGTGCTGCATCTGCTAAGGCTTTCATACGACCGGTATAACGGAATCCTCCGCGATCAAATACTACTGTAGTAATACCTGCTTTTTTTGCTTTTTCGGCAATCTCAGTACCAATAGACTCTGCACGAGAAACTTTTGTTCCTGTGGTTACCTTGATATCACTTGCACTTACAAGAGTTGCATGAGTAGTATCGTCGATAATCTGAGCATATATATATTGATTTGAGCGGAATACTGACAGACGTGGTCGGGCAGTTACTCCAGAAACGCGAGCACGGATTTTCCGATGTCTGCGTACACGTTTCTCTGTATTGTTCATTCTTTGTGACATATATAGATAGTGTATTTAATAATCTTTGTAGTGAAGTAATTATTTGTGAACTATTTGATGGTCTGGCGAGGACTACTAATCACGACATAGGTCGCAAATGTACAATCCGAAGCGATCCCGCAGAATAGTGATCAAATATATTACGAACAAAAAATATTATTAAATACGATAAATTACGCTGACTTTTTACCTTGTTTACGGCGGATCACCTCGTCATCATAACGAAATCCTTTACCTTTATAAGGTTCAGGTTTTTTTAGTGAGCGTACAAAAGCTGAGAATTGTCCGACCTTTTCTTTATCAATACCTGTAATAGTAATGATGTTTTTATCTGCAGTAACCGTAAGTTCACTTGGAATATCGAGATTCACTGGGTGTGAAAACCCAAGTGCGAGATCCAGCATGTTACCGTTAACCGCTGATTTAAACCCTACTCCTTCGAGAATGAGTTTTTTAGTAAATCCAGTAGTAACTCCTGTGATCATGTTTTTAATATGAGCAGCGGTAGTTCCCCAGATTGATCGTGAGAATACGTCGTTTTTAGGAATCGTTAGGTTAATTTCTGACCCATTGATTTCGATAACAACTTCTTCGCGGAATGCGCGAGTCAGTTCCCCCTTGGTACCTTTTACTGTCATGGTGTTACCATCCATAGTAATAGTTACCCCAGCAGGAATGTTGATTGGGTATTTTGCGAGACGTGACATATGTTTTATATGAGATATATTTTAAAAAGAGTAATATATTTTTAAAAGTTTGATGGTCTAGTCGAGGACTACCGAGCATCCGTATTGGAAACTAGATATCGTCCGAACGATCCCGCAGAACTTGAAAAAATATTTACGATTGTAAAATATATACTACGAATTATTACCAAATCTCTGCGATGACTTCACCACCTACCTGTTCGGCAATAGCTTTGTCACCAGAGAGGATTCCTTTTGGTGTTGAGAGAACTAATAAACCACGACCTTGTTTAACTGGTTTGATATCACGAACCCCTGCGTACATACGACGAGAAGGTTTAGAGATCATTTTTATTTCGTGAACACGAGGCTGAGCTTTACCCATTACTGGCTCACCAGCGTAGGCAATAGCAATTTCGAGAACATCTGCAGGTTTACGAGTTTTTTTCGTATATCCAGCAATGTATCCTGCATCAAACAATACTTTCGCAATGTTTGATTTTACTTGTGAAAATGGAACAGTAACGGTTGGTTTCCCAGCTTTTCCTGCATTTTCAATCATGTTTAACATGTTTGCAATTGGAGACATATATAATATTACCAAGAAGACTTACGTACTCCTGGGATTTTTCCTTCGTTTGCTAATTCGCGGAATTTAATACGAGACAAACCAAAGTCTCTTAAATACGCTTTACCTCGACCGGTTATTTCGCAGCGGTTTTTATAACGCACTGGAGAACTGTTTTTAGGAAGAGCTTGTAGCCCGTCCCAGTCTCCTGCTGCTTTAAGTGCTGCACGCTTTGCGGCAAATTTCTCGATGAGACGTTTACGCTTTTCATTGCGCGCGAGTATTGATGTTCTTGCCATAATAGTGACGTATACAATAATATAAAGTTAGTTAATAACAATTTGAGATATCACATGAAAATAAGTTTGCGGAGATTGTTCGGCCCCCTCTCCTCTCCAGGAGAGGGCTGGGGTGAGGTCTATCTCTAAAAAATCATGCTCATGGATCCGTTCAAAAAGGGTTACTCTGCTGTGTTCGCACACACAGAGCCACCGTCACCTATACTAGCAGAAGTTAGCGATGGAGTCAAGAAAAAACCTATCCCTTACAGGGATAGGTCAATGTAAAAATTTTAAAGAAACTTTTTTTAGATCCATACTAGCTCTTCAAATCTTTTATCCCATAAAAGATCAGGCTGTGTTTCTTGTAAATATAAACTAACACTCCCATCATCACCAAATATACAGAATAGTTTGGCTTTACTTTTAAAAATATATGATTGCCTAGTTTCATCAATAAATACAATAACCGTCATTCCTGGAATGATTTTCTTTTGCAAGACTGCTTGTGTGAGCCTTTGTAATTGTTCGATTAAGGTACCTTTCACTGCTGTTTTAATCATTGCTTCTTCTTTAGTACCATTTTGTACATCGAGCCGTTGTAGATATACATCGCCTACTTGAAAATTTTCACTTACTAAATTTTTATCACCATTTAAATTATCTGAAAAAATATTTTCATACATAGAATGTTTTTCACCACACTTAAAATACATTCCTTCTAATTCAAGAGTAACAACAAAATCTATAAAAGTTTTTTCAAATAAAGAGAGCTGTTTATATACTTGATTTTTCATCAGGTTAATAATTTCTGTCTGAAGTTTTTTAGAAATCAAACTTGAGCTTAATAATTTATTTAATTCTGGATATTTCATTTTTTCTTTTTTTAGTGGTTTATACACATAATACTTATATAAAGATTTATGTCAATAGAAAGCCGTGGAAAAAATTTTACTCAAAAGGCGCACATTGCGAAGCAATGTGCGCCTTTTGTATGGTTAGAGGGTTATATATCGAGCTCCACCATCTTTGCATTACTCTGAATAAATGCCTTGCGTGACGGTACGTCATCCCCCATCAGGGTTTCGAACGTCCTGTCAGCGTCCAGTGCGTCATCCACGGTAACCTGTTTCATGATACGACGGCTCGGGTCCATGGTAGTCTCCCACAGTTCCTCGGCATTCATCTCTCCAAGTCCTTTGTAACGTTGTACACCGATTTTTGAAACTCTTTTGGTTTTTTCCTTTGCTTCTGTTTCTTCGTTTTCATTTTCGTCATCATCACCAAATTCTTCTCCACTTGCTACCTCGCCACCCATGTTTTTAATATACATGTCTTTTTCATCATCAGTATATGCATAGGCGAGTTCTTTGCCTTTTTTGATTTTATACAGTGGTGGTTGTGCAATATAGAGATATCCATTACTGATTACTTCTGGCAAGTGTCGGTAGAACAGTGTCAGCAGGAGGGTGCGGATGTGCGCACCGTCCACGTCGGCATCTGTTGCAATAACAATTTTCTGATAACGGATTTTACTGATATCAAATGTCTCACCGATAGACGTCCCCAAGGCGATTACGATTGACTTGATCTCGTCGTTACCAATCATACGATCCAGTCGTGCACGCTCTACGTTGAGCGGTTTACCCTTGAGTGGTAGTATCGCTTGAGTTTTCTTGTCGCGACCCTGTTTTGCAGTTCCTCCCGCTGAATCTCCCTCCACGATAAATATCTCTGCGTCCTCTGCTTTAGTACCACTCTGACAATCAGAGAGTTTTCCTGGGAGTGTGAACCCTTCGAGTGCTCCTTTACGGAGGATTGAGTCTTTTGCGGCCTTTGCGGCTTTACGGGCGCGCAGTGCCAGAACAGCTTTTTGCAGTATGGCTTTTGCCTCGTCTGGGTTCTCCTCGAGGAACAGTCCGAACGCTTCTCCGAACACAGTCTCTACTGCTCCACGGGCTTCGGGACTACCCAGTTTCGTCTTGGTCTGACCCTCGAACTGGATCTCAGGCATTTTAACCGTTACCACCGCCGTGAGTCCCTCCAGTACATCTCCCCCGTCAAATGTCTCACCATCTTTGAGAACCTTTTTCTCTTTGTTATAGTTATTGATGAGTCTCGTCAGAGCTGTTTTAAACCCAGTCAGATGCATCCCTCCCTCGGGAGTACTGATGTGGTTTGCAAACGGTAATATGCGTGAACTAATATCATCGACATATTGGAGTGCTATCTCGACATTGATATCTCCTATCTCTTTATCAATATGGAAAATTTTACTTTGGACTTTTTTATGGTCCAAGTTTAGCGCAGTTACCATTGAGACAAGTCCTCCCTCGAAATAAAACGATACTGATGGATTCTCCAGGTTCAGCGTTTTCATATACGTCACTCCTGCCAGATCCAGTGTGCCGGTGTACTCACGGGCATCGATGATCGTAACACGAAGTCCCTTGGCCAGGTATGCTTGCTCACGCAAACGATCTACGATACGATTCCATGAAAACTTGATCTCTTTGAATATTTCAATATCAGGTTCGAACGTTATCACGGTACCACGTTCTGCTGTTTTACCGATTACTTTTACCTTTGCCTGTGGGCGACCTTGAGAGTATTCCTGCATGTGTACCTGTCCATCGCGGTGTACCTCTGCGCGCATGTAGACTGACAGTGCGTTTACTACTGATGATCCTACTCCGTGAAGTCCTCCTGAAACTTTATATCCACTGTCCCCTCCGAATTTACCCCCGGCATGGAGTACCGTTAAAATAGTCTCAAGTGCAGAGACTTTTGTTTTAGGGTGGATGTCCACAGGGATACCACGACCGTTATCTACCACGCGGATACGGTTACCTGGCAACAGTGCTACCTCGATATGATTGGCATGTCCTCCCATCGCCTCATCTCGTGAGTTATCAAAAATCTCCCAGATCAAATGATGTAATCCATCAGGACCTGTCGAGCCGATGTACATTCCCGGACGTTTACGTACTGGATCCAGACCCTCCAAGACTTGGATTTGGTCAGCACCGTAGGATTCGGTTTTCTTTGGTTTTTTTTCTGTTTCTTTTGCCATAATGTAGGGTAGTTTTTGACTTAATAAGTCTTATTATTATAGCATTTTTTATTAAAAATAAACACCCTTGCAGGTGGCCTGTAAGAGTGTTATTTTCTATTACATTACTTGATCGGAGGCATTTTAAATAAGGTTTTTTCTGAGGTAACTTCCTTGTCTTCTTTTATTTCATTAAAACGACTTATGGTTTCTTTTAGTTCTGCAAAAGCCTCATCCGGTTTACCAAATTGATTTACAATTACTGCATCAAATGTATCTCTAAAAGACATTTCATACTCTGCACGAGTCAATCTTTCTTTGATTTTTTCTTCAGAATCTGTTCCACGTCCTATTAACTGTGTTTTTAATTGGTCAATAGACTTAGGACTAATAAAAACAACCTTTATTTCGTCAACTAATTTTTCTTTGAGACTTTTAGCTCCATTTACATCAACATCGAGCATAGGTACTTTCCCGAGTGCTTGTATGCGTTCAACTTCTTTCTTGGTAACACCATAAAAACATCCTTTGTACACTTCTTCGTACTCTACGAATTCATCATTTTCTATCTTGTCTTGAAAGTCTTCAGGGGTTATATAATAATAATCCACACCATCCTGTTCGTTTCCTCTAGGATCTCTCATGGTACATGAGACAACAAATTCATACTCGTTATTTTCTGCAAGTAATTTATCTCTTAGTGTTGTTTTTCCCGCACCTGATGGCGCAGTGAGGACAATTGGTTTTTTCATATATTTTGTGAATTATTTTAATAATGTTAAAACTTGTAAAAACTTTTATCCTTTTGTTATACGATGTTCAAAAACCTGACTCCCTAATACCGCCCCAGCGACAATTACCAGATAGATGATAAACGCAGTACCAAAAGATATTGGGATACTTCGCAGTGAGCCCAGGATAAATACAATAATCCATGAGACGAACGACACCGCCCCAAAAGCAAAAGCAATATGCCGGTAGTGATCCATGTCGTGGAACTGCGTGTCATGAGGATTAAACGATATATGCACCAGTTTTGGACGTACCAACATGTGCAGGAGGATGCCATTGACCGTGATAACTCCAACGATCAGGAGCTTTATGAGGAATTTAGACTTGGTAAACACTATCGGATCTGCTACCACCAGATACGCTCCGGTGATGATGAGCATGATCAGTGCCGTCCACACCACCTCTGATAATATATCCATGGTACGTGCCTCATCAGTGCTGATAACCCTGTCACGGAGAAACCGATGAAACATAACATCCGTGACTATCACGGCACCCACCCCAACCGCTGCTGAGAGCGCGTGCAGGATTACGACGACAGGTTTAACGGTAGCAAATATAGCATGTGGTGATGCAGAGAGTGCCTGTGGCATAATAATTGCAAGGAATATACTGATGAGCCAGATGATAATGCACCAGATGCATGACTTACGTAAAGTAATCATCTGCAGTCCGAGCAGATACGTTACGAGCACTGCTGCCAGCAGTCCCCCAGCGCTGTACAGTGCCATGACAGGAACCGATGAGAGGAGATTTGGCAATACCGTAACCGCCGCCAGACTCACCAGGGCAAGTAATCCAAAATAAATCATCCCTATACGTGCAATATCAAATCCCAGAAACTGCGCAAAACGGCTATGGAGTACTTGGTAACATGAGCCATAATTAAATATATTACTGCCATGTTTGCCTGTATGTCGCTCGTGATAAATAATATACGAGAGGAAAAAAGCAATTGATGAAAATACGGTAATTACCGTGAGGATTTGAAGTGTGTTCATATGTATAGAGTATAACAAAAACAACATCGTTTGCGAAGCAAACGATGTTGTTTTTGTTATACTTAAATTTCAATATCCTTAGTGTCTTTTTTCCAATATATTAAAATAAGAAGTCCGATAAATACAAATATTGTCATTGCGCCCATAGCGGTTCTATACCCACGAGCAGTAGAGCCTAGTACAGCGATAATTCCACCCCATGCGAGAGGACCAACAAGTGTTGAAAATCTTTCAAGGATAGTATAAAAAGAGAAACCAAAACCTAGCTCTTGTTTCTTTAATAAAGTACTCATATATGCACGACTCACCGAAAACATAGCACCTATGAGTAGTCCAAGTATAGCAGTTAGTACAACAAACAATGTAATACTTTTAGTAAGTGCAACTATTGGTAGAAACACAACCCAGAATACTAACACATACTGCAATGTCTTTTTTATACCTATTTTATCACTCACAAAACCAGCAGTAAGTCCACCAAAAGCATTCATAAGTACAATAATCATCAAGATCAAAGACTTTTTAGAGTCTGCTATTGCAAACACTTTTTGCATATAGATTGAATAATTATTAGTAATGGTTACAAGTGCATCATTATAGAAAAAGAACGCAACAAGTAGTGGGGCTGCAAGCGAGAGCGTGAAGAAGGGTTTTAATTTTTTATAAAAATCTGTAAAATTAAATTTTTCTTTTTGAGCATCTAAATTTATAATTTTATTTTCTTTATACATTATCATCATAGGTAATGACAATATTATAAATATAACAATTGAAGGAATAAGTGGTGATAACCTATTATACGCCAATGGAAGCATTACCAATAACCCTACTACCTGCCCTAATGCATTGGCAAACTGTCCAATTCCTGAAACACGCCCTCGATGCGATTCGTCAGAAATTTCTTCGATGAGTGGGTTATAAAATACAAATGATAGTTGATAAAAATACTGTCCGAGTAAAAAGAATAGTGTGATTATATAAATATTAAAACCTTGGTATGCCAGTAAAGCAGCTAGTCCATAAGAAATTGCTGTACCAAAAGTTGAAATATTTAAGAACAATTTTTTATTGCCAAATTTATCAGTACGTGCAGCCAGAACAGGAGCGCTGAGAAATAATAAAATTGTCGAAATCGCAAACGTAAGGTTA
The DNA here is from genome assembly GCA_905338385.1 of Darwinula stevensoni. NCBI lineage: Eukaryota > Metazoa > Arthropoda > Ostracoda > Podocopida > Darwinulidae > Darwinula > Darwinula stevensoni. The sequence continues at coordinate 58,913 of CAJPEV010000989.1, forward strand.
AAAACTAAATCAGGTAATTTCCCATCGATAACAAGCCATTGTGAAAAATATAGTAAAAAGTTAATAAAAACGAACGAGTTTGCAAAATCATATAGCGACCAAAGGAACAGCTTTTTCTTATTCATATAGACATACTATACCAAAACAGTCGGGAAATGCGAAGCATTTCCCGACTGTTTTGTGTTATATTTTTTTAAAATATCTCTATCTCATCAATCTTTGCGGCAACAATAAAATCGTTTTCTGAAAGTCCACCAATCGAGTGTGTGTAGAGCTCAATCGTAACACGGTTATACGAGACATGGATATCTGGATGGTGACCCTCCTGCTCTGCAATACCTGCGACACTATTAATAAATTTCATCGCAGCGACGAAGTCTGGCAGGAGCCACGTGCGAGTTATTTTTTTATTGTCCTGTGTTACCGTCCAGGCAGGAATTTGCTGCGCAAATTCCTGCGTCTGTTCTGGTGACAATGGCTCTACCCCACCCTCACACGGAACGCATTTTTTGTCAGTGAATTTCATATAATTATTTAATAGTTACCGATGAAGTAGTAAAGTGTTTTTCAAGTGCTGATATTGCATACGCACGTGCCTGGTTGAGATACTCTGTATTGTTTTGTAATTCTTGTTTCTTTGATTGGTAGAGGGTTTTTTGTAGGTCTGCGAATTTCTCATCATTATCAAATACAAGTAATCCTTTTTCTGAGGTGTGATGTATCTGATCCATATGGAGCTCCAGACTCATGAGCTGCGCCGAGGGTAATTGAATAATTGTCTTGCTACCACCACTACGACTCACTTGTATCTCATCTCCATCAATACCGTACTGCGCTGTAAAAGGTATTTCAATACTACTACGCTCACCAAATAATTTACTCTGCAGTGACGAGAGCAGTGAATCATAATCAGTAGTATCGCGCGTCACGCGACTCACGCCAGTAACTGACAATGTGTTAATATTGAGCACTTGTACCGCCTGCTCTCTCACTGAAGTAACAGACACCTGCTGAGGGAATATAAACGTTTTTACAACAAATATAATCCCCACAACCGCAAGTGCTCCGATAATAATATGTATAGTTTTTTGCATACTCAGTTATGATTATACAGAAGTATTTTGTGAATAATATTTTTGCATGTAGTCTGTAAACCCTACGAGGTCCGCATCGTCTCCCATAACATACGTATGATCGTATTGATCAGGAAACATCAGAGACTCTTGATCAGGATCAGAAATCAGCTGACTGGTAAGATTCCTATGATACAGGTATTCACGATATCGCTCAGGAGAACCAATCTGACCAAAACGTGGATCCATAGCAAATATCTGTCCAATAACTACATCCGGTATCCCAGAGATGGCTTCGGTTGGTGCTGGGATATTTTCAGATACCGCAAAAGTCTCTGTACCTGAGGCGACTGAAGGAGTAGTTACCTCATGTTGATTTTTAGGGGCTACTTTGCTCCGAGAAAATTGTTCTAATTTCATAGACGTATTATACAATACTCTTATTTATTATACAACATCTTTTTTAATAATTATTTGGGAAAAGATATTTTTATGGTATATTCGTCAGTGTATGCACAATATCCTGAATTCTAAAAAAACAAAGATTCTCTGTACGCTGGGACCTGCAACTACCAGTGAGCAGTCCATTAAAAGTCTCATAGGTGCCGGAATGAATGTGGCGCGACTCAATATGAGCCATGGTGACCAGAGCGAACATGCCCTGCGTATTAAAAACGTGCGTACCGCTGAGAAAAAATCTGGTAAACATATCGGAATACTCCTGGACCTGTCAGGTCCTAAAATCCGTACCGGAGATTATACGACTCCTACGATACACCTGGCGCCGGGTAGTACCATCATCCTAACTACCGATACCCTCATTGGAAACGAGTCAAAAATTTCTATCAATTATAAAAAGCTCCCCAGTGAAGTAAAACCTGGTTCGACCATCATGCTCGATGACGGACGCAGAGCGTTACAAGTAATAAAAATATTGGGTAATAATATCCACTGTAAAATTATCATCGGTGGCGACATAAAACCACGCCGCGGTGTCAACGTCCCTAACGGATATCTCTCAATTAAAGCCCTCACGAGTAAAGACAAACAAGATCTGCAGTGGGGGCTCACCCAAGGAATTGATTTCGTAGCACTTTCATTTGTTCGTACTGCAGCAGATGTTCGGGACTTGAAAAAGCTACTAACCGGAGAAAAACACACCCCAAAAATCATTGCAAAAATAGAAACCCAGGAAGCCATCGATAATATCGACAGTATCTTGGACGAGGTAGACGGTATCATGATTGCTCGTGGAGACTTGTCAGTGGAGACACCGCGAGAGAACGTTCCCGTATTTCAGAAACACTTGATTAAAAAATGTATCGCTCGTGGCAAGTTTAGTATCGTTGCAACACAGATGATGGAGAGCATGATACACAGTCCTGTGCCAACACGTGCCGAAACATCAGACGCAGCCAATGCAATATTTGATGGAGCGGATGCCATCATGACGAGTGAGGAGACATCTCTGGGGCAATACCCGACAGAGACCGTCACCACCATGTCGCAGATCGCTACCTATGTAGAGGATGTATTTAAAACAGGTATTCCCGTGGATTATGATCCACAGCACCTGGTATCACATGCGATTGCTCACAGTGCTAAAAAGCTTGCCGAGAACGTAGGCGCATCCATGATCTTGTCCCTGACTGAGAGTGGTCGCGCTGCCAGAGAGATTGCACAGTTCCACGGAGCTCAGCCGATACTTGCACTCACTCCCAGCCTGCAAACCGCACGCGAGCTCAGTATTACTCGCGGTGTTACCGCACATATCTATGCCCCAAAACAGGAAATAACCCACATCAGACCCGAGCTCAAGAAAATCGCCCATCAATACGGCGCAACCACTGGAGAGAGTATTGTTATCTGTAGTGGTAACCGCATGCGTAAAACTGGGAGTACGAATATGGTGATGGTGGAGGTGGTATAAGAACACCAAATTAAAAATAACCCAAAAGGGTTATTTTTAATTTGTATTAAACCAAGGAATATCCCCTACGTATTTCTTTTCTGTAAAAAAGTACAACGTCGGCATATCGGGATAGATTTGTTGAGCAAAACTGTTGCCGTATACAAAGAATATGCAGTTATTAAATTCTTTTTCTAAAATTTCTTTTTCTAATTTTCTCACAATATAATATTTTTGTGCACCATACACCATATCATCACCAGTATAATGCTCTAATGCTAGATTTTCGAGCTGTTTCTTAATCGAAACTTTTTCCCACCAACCTGGTTCCTGTGAAGCAAAAACTGTATTTACTCTTTCATTAGTTAAGTCATACTTTTTCCATAACTCTGACAAGTAGATTGTTTTTATACCAACCTGTTCCAAAGTTTCTTTAATCTTTTTCAGATAAGAATCAATTTTTTGAGATTCGTACCCATTGCTTTCTCCATGCTTATCAGCAAGGATAAAAGTTACCTCCACTCCATATTGATAGACCTGATCAATCTTATCTAAATACTTTTTCAAGTGATTAATAGTATTAATATCATGGTTATCAGGAGCGTTTTTTGGTCCAGCACCCCAAAAACCAAAAAGTTGTACAGGTTTTTTCTCATTAATAGTATTTTCAATAACCTTTAATATTTTATCTTCTTGATAAGGGTATTCCCTTCTTATTGAAGAATCATTAATAGCATCGAGTACGCCTTCGTATAGTGAAATTTCATTGTAGTAAGGTATGTCATGATTTTTTAATATTTCTGGATATACAGCTTTCCATGTTTGGTGCGACTTAATATAGTCACTACGATCAACCTTGAGTCCTTTATTCCAAAACTTTTTATACGTCGCAAGTATTTCTTGATGATTTCTTAAATCTGGAAATATTTCTTTAAAAATATCCAGTGACTCCTCTTGAAAAATTTGAATATATTTTAGAGATTCTTTAATACTCGCTAAAAAGCCAGGTAAGTTTTTTCTTGTTTTTTTATCCAAGGTTGAGGCAATAGTAAACCCAGAAAATAGATAGTTAGGGAAATCTTTTTCAAATGTGTATATTATAGTTCCGCCTAACGCTACGAGACTAATCGCTTGCTCAGGTAAAACCATTGCAATATCAATTTCCCTATTTACAAGTTTATCTACTATTTCCTTGGAATCTAAAGACACTAAAGGAATATCTGGGAGTATCTTACTCAAAACTGTATGTACTGTAGAGTACTTCTGAAAAGTACCAACAGTATAACTTTTAAAATCATGCATATTATTAATATACATTCCAGGAGTAAGCGTTACTGCATAAATTGGAGCTGATTTTACGAGCTGACTAATAATTTCTCCATGTCCGTTAGGGTTAGTATCTCCTTCAAACATTGCAAACAATGGATCAGAAAGACCTATTTGTGCGGAACTATTCAACAACGTGGCATATGTTCTATCGTCACCACCTGTAGCAATAAAATCAATATCTAAACTTCTTGATTTAAAAAATCCTAATCGTTGTGCTAAATACACCGGAAAATACAAAGCTAGTTGTTCAAACTCTGCAATAACAATTCTATGATTTGTAGAACTGTTTAGTTCATTTAAAACATCTTTTACAACAATACGCTCGTGCGCGTTTTCTAGTTTAGAATAACCAAACTCGTGAAACTTTTTTAAAAAATATCTTTCTTCAAGTGTTGTTATTTTGTATTTTTTTACCAAACTAACTAGTAGTTCAGTATCTTTTTTCTTTTTTATGATTTCAGTTAAGATGCCGTCTTGAGATTTAAAGTTATAACCTACAGACATACCTGCTCCGTTTGCAAATGGCATTTTATAACGCCAAGCAATATAATCCGGCAAGAAATTAGTAGCTACTTTTCTAAGAATATATTTTGTTGTGATTTTGTGATTTTCTTTGTTAATTTTATAAGTACCCGGAATATTAAAGGCATCTTTTATTACCTGGGTATCAAGTAACGGAGAACGTGTTTCTACCGTAAAACGCATAGCCCCTCTATCTACTCTTTTTAGATGTCCAGCACCTAAGTTTTCTGTAAGAATTTTACACCCCTTATTTATAAACTTGTCTGGTAAGGCAGAAAACTCATTATACCCTGCAAATAATTCATCAGCACCCTCTCCTACCAATACAATACTGAGTCCAAGTTTTTGAGCCTCTCGTGAACAAATCCAGTTTGCGAATGCATGGCGAATAACAAGTGGCTCATAAGTTTCTAAGTAATAAAGTAGCTCATCCATTTCTGCTTCATAGTCTATACTTGTTGAAACTGTGTGATATTTATACTTCCTTTCTTTACATAAACGCACCGCAAAATCATAGTCTGGAGATCCTGGATTACCTAAAATAATTGCTGTTACATCACTATGTAGTCTGTTAGCTATTTCCATAACTAAAGAACTATCCACTCCCCCGCTTAGCATAACACCTATTGGTAGATCAGTATCCACTCTCTTTTTTACAGCCTCTACAATACTTTTTTCAAGTTTTTTTTCAGCTTGCTCAATAGATATTTTTTGAGAACTTATATTTATGTCAAAATACTTTTTAAAAGTACCGTTAAAAAAGTAAGATCCTTGAGGAAACTCGCTAACTTTTTCTACACCCTCAATACTTACTAACTGCTTAAGTTCTGACGCAAACAATAACTCACCTTGTTCTGTCTCTGCATAGTAAAAAGGTTTTACACCGAGCGGGTCCCGTGCAGCAAAAATATCACCCGTGAGAGTATTATAAATAATAAATGCAAACATTTCAGAATCAAGTCTATTCACCATTTCAGCTCCCCACTGTTCATAGGCATGTACAAGTACCTCCGTGTCAGAATCCGTATAAAAGACATGTCCGAAATCTTCTAGCTCTATACGTAACTCTTTATGGTTAAAAATTTCTCCATTTTGAATTGCATACAAAGTCTTGTCTTCATTATGAATAGGCTGCTTTCCAGAAAGTCTACCAACAATAGGTAACCTGTTAGTTCCCATACTCCCTAAATTGAAATTTTCCACTTCAAAAATACCCCCTCCTCTATGTTGTATTTTTTCAAGGGATTTTAAGGTTTTTTCTTTTGATTGTTTTGAATTAAAAACAGCAGTTATTCCACACATATAAATACATTATATCATAGTTTATTTAAATTACTCATCAATACAGTCACCCTAAAACATACAAGAGACTTTTAAATAAAACAAAATCCGCACATGGCGGGTTTTGTTTTATTTAAAATTCCTCTCGCAAAACTCGTTGATTTCCTCTGGTGAGAGTACTCGATCCATCACTCCACGAAATATTTGCTCCTGAGTACTGATATCCCAAGACTTTTCTGGTCCGCCAGATTGCGGGTTTTGGTTCCATTTTTTATACAGATTACTTGCCTGTTCTATGGGCAGGGTTACCAATACAATATCGTCAATCTGATCTCCAAGATGTTTCTTTGCGTTATTAATCTGTTTTTCCTTATGTTCTGTTTTATCAGTATTCATCGTAAACTGTATACCAATATCTGCCCTGGTTTCTGACTCCTCTACACGAGCTCCACGGACTTTTTCAAAATTTTTCCTGTGGATAATAAAGTCAATCTTTTGTTCAACATCCTGATACACATCGGCATCTACAATTTCAAAGTCAGCATCTGTTTCTATGGCGAGCTTCTTGAGAAAGTTTTTTACCATTTTCTCGGCAATTACTCCTCCTTGCTCGCTCCCATGTTCCATACGCTCACCAATTGCTCGATACGCGTTTTGCTTGAATGTATCCGTGCGAGTGTTGGATGTTTCAGAGATAATTATTTGAGTATCTAATTTTTCTCGCAAGTCACCTTTCAGCTGCTCCAGATAATATTTACGGATGTCATGGATATTTAGGGAATCATCAAACGTATACTGCAGTCCCCATTCGCCATCGGTCATGACCTCTACCAGATTAATCTCTGAACTCTTACCCTCTACAGAGGTGACAATAAACTGTCCATCACGAAACGAAACAGTCGGAACTGACTTTGCAAGTTCTGGATTCATAACTGCATGTTTAAATCCTCCATCAGCTGATCGAGTTTCTCGCATAAACTTAACAAACTTATTTAATTTTTCAAGTTTTGATTTTTGGATATTATAAATCTGCTGCTCTGCCTCTGCTGTGGTATGTGCAAGCTCTGCAATATTACCAGTAAGGTTTTCACGAATATTTTTAGATAACTCTTTTTCTTCACGTCCAAAACCACGCTCTTTTTCTTGCTTGATCGCTTCGGTGTATTTTTCTAAGTTATTTTTAAAGTTGAATTTCATGATTTTATTATACAAATTACTTTACAAGTACGCAACAACAGGGGCGGCACCGTAGGTGCCGCCCCTGTTGTTTATATTATCTGATAGTAATACTATCCGTGATGATGTGCCGCCTCAGCTGCATCAGCCTCTGCTTTATCTTTGTGGATAGTTCCCACAGGGTGCTCTGCTGGAGTATAGATACTGTAGAGTTTCATTGGAATTTCACCAGTGTTGGTAACATTGTGATTCATCCCTGCTGGGATGATAATAGCAAAGTCATCCTCTACTGCGTACTCTGTTTCTCCGACAAGTGCCACACCCGTCCCCTGCTCGATACGGAGGAATTGGTCAGTAGTGTCATGCACCTCAGCTCCGATATCCTCACCTGGGAGCAGTGACATCACGGTCATCTGTAGGTGCTGCCCGGTGAATACCTCCTTGCGGAAATAGTCGTTTGATAAAGTTTCGTTTTCAATGTTGTTTACGTATGGATTGATCATAAAATTAAATATAAATTAAGTAAGTAATAAAACTATTGCTACTATTATAGCAGAAATACCAAATATAGAAACAAAGGTGATGAACATGACTTTCATGCTCATCCTATACGAAGCTTTCATGGTGTAATCAATAAGCTCCTTTCTCTCATCGAGGGTAAGTGTATTTAATTCTTGTTTATCGATATTTAGTGGTGTAGTCATACTATTATTTACTCAATTATTATTTCTGTTAATAGATATATTGTATCATACTTGCATAAATACTAAAAACCTTCCCAATATCCTTAAAATAAGGTAGTATGTGCAGATTATGGCAAAAGATGAAATTATCGTACGTTTTGACGAGGTATCGTTCGAACACAATGCAAACAAACCTATTTTAACTGAGGCGAGTTTTTCTATACGCCGAGGATTGAAAATCACCCTTATGGGACAAAACGGTGCTGGCAAGAGTACACTATTCGGACTCCTGACTGGAACTACCAAGCCAACCGATGGATCAATTAACATCGTCCGTGGTGTTCGTGTGGCACTGTCTCGTCAGATCATCCCTCGTGATGAGCTAACATTGACCGTGCGAGAATTTTTCCAAAAATGTTTTAGTGAAAAAGTCTACGATATCGATCCACGTATTGATGAAGTCCTCGAAATTGTTGCGCTCACTATTACTCCATCTGAGGGTGGTACTATTTATGACCGAGTGATGAGTAGTTTCTCTGGAGGACAACAGGCGCGCCTGCTCCTGGCATCAGCACTCATACAAAAGCCTGACTTGTTACTACTTGATGAGCCGACCAACAACTTGGACCATGCTGGAGTGGATCATCTCATAAACTTTATCAGAGGGTATAAAAACACCGTAGTGGTTATTTCCCACGATGCAGAATTCTTGAACAGCTTTACCGATGGCGTACTGTATCTGGATGTGTTTACGCGTAAAATTGAACAATATGTCGGTAACTACTATGATGTACTGAAACAAGTAACCGCGCGAGTAGAGCGTGAAAACATGAAAAACGCACAACTGCAAAAAGAAATCCTCGCCAAAAAAGAAAAAGCTAACAAGTTTGCCTACAAGGGTGGGCAGATGCGTCTGGTCGCGAAACAAATGCGTGAAAAAGCAGAAGAGCTCGAAGACGATTTGGTAGATGTCCGTAAAGAAGACAAAACCATCAGGAAATTTATCATCCCTATCCAGCCAGATCTCACGGGACCAGTCATCACCATCGATGAGTTTACCGTGATGAAAGCTGGAAAAATTACTACAAAGAAAAAACATCTCGTACTCAAGAGAAACCAACACCTGCAACTGGTAGGACCTAACGGTATCGGTAAAACCACCCTGCTCGAAACACTTGCTCGTGGAGAGAGTGATGGAGTTAAAATCCATGATGGCGTGCGTGTGGGGTATTATCGTCAAGACTTTTCAACACTTAATTTCGAACACACGGTGTACGAATCCCTTATGGATGCACTGCGCAGCATCGGAGCGAAACTAGATGAGGAGTTTATGCGCGCAACTGCGGCGACATTCCTCATCACCGGTGAATTAATTCGTACCAAAATCGGTCACTTGTCAGAGGGGCAAAAGGGTCTTGTGGCCTTTGCCAGACTGGTACTGCTGCAGCCAGGACTGCTCATCCTGGATGAACCAACGAACCATATCAATTTTCGCCACTTGCCCGTTATTGCAAAGGCACTAGATCAATACCAGGGCGCAATGATCCTGGTATCCCATGTACCAGAGTTCGTATCACAGATTAGAATTGATGAAGTGCTGGATTTGGGGAAATAGTATGCTATACTAACCACATTACCAAGTAATACTTATTTCACACTTATGGCAAAAGGAAACAACAGTCAAAAGAAAGACGTAAAAAAACCAAAGAAAGCTGCTGTTAAAAAATAACCCCGCATTGCGTGGTTATTTTTTATTATTTAATCCCTCCTCAAAAACAATGGTGTTTCTGGTTTAGACTTGGTAGTAATTAAATGAATAATTTTATCTGCTGTGTTTGGGATAAACGGCTTCAGGAGTACGGCTACCTCGGCGAGGTGTTTTACCACGTACTGTAAATCAGCATGTGCTCGCCCGGGGTCAGTTTTTACCATCGTAAATGGTTTCGTATCTGCGATAAATTTATCCAGGTCACTGATTTTATTCCAGACATATTCTGTGGCGCGATTGAGCTCTCGAGATTCAAAATGCTGTGCGTATCCGCTTGAAACCTCATTGAAATCAGGAATACTGATACCAGAAATATCTACATCGTAACTCACCACCATGTTCATGGTGCGTGATACCAGGTTCCCCAGACCGTTTGCGAGTGACGCATTATACACCTCATGGAAACGTTCCATATAAAACGGACTATCCTCGAACATTGATACGCCACCGACAACATAATATCGTAGTGCATCTGTTCCATAATCGCGCACTACATCATATGGATTTATTACGTTACCAATTGACTTAGACATTTTTATACCTCCTTCACCAGTAAAAAAACCATTTACGATAATCTGATGACTGTTTGGTAATTCTGCTGCCATGAGCATTGCTTGCCACATTGCTGACTGTTGACGCAGATTGTCCTTGCCACAATACTGAATAGGGTTTCCGTTTACCCAGAATTTTTCAAAATTATCTGATGTGTTACCATCCCAACCAAGTGTTGAGATATAGTTTACCAGTGCATCGAACCATACATACATTACCTGAGACTCGTCATCTGGAACAGGAATCCCCCATGGCATTTTAGATGCTAATCGTGAAATAGAAAAGTCCTGTAGTCCACGCCCTATAAATGATTTTATTTCATTTAATCTAAAATCAGGTAAAACAAATTGTGGATTTTTTTCATAGAGGTCAAGGAGTCTTTCTTGAAAAGCAGAAAATTTAAAGAAATAGTTTTCTTCATCGATTAATTGTAATTCATATGTTGGATGAATTGGACACTGTCCATCAACGAGTTCCGAATCAGTCTTTTCAAGCTCACAACCGATACAATATTTTACTTGATATTGCTTTTTATAAATATATCCATTTTTACTTACTAATTTCCAAAACTCTTGCGCTGCGTGCTCGTGATGTGAATCTGTAGTACGGACAAAATGTACATCGCTGTGTATATCTAAAATATCTTTAAGCCCTCTAAACTGCGTAGCGTATTCATCTACGTATTCTTTTACATCTTTACCTGCTTTTTCTGCATCTGCAAGGAGTTTTTGCCCGTGCTCATCAGTACCTGTATTAAAAAATACTTCATGTCCAAGTAAGGTGTAGTAACGTGCCAATATATCAGCACGGACGATTTCCATAGCAAAACCAACATGCGGATCTGCGTTTACGTACGGGAGGGTTGTAGTGATGTATTGTGGTGATTTGTTCATACTAGGACTATATCATAAACAAGATAACAAAAAAAGCGACACGGGTCGCTTTATAGGGAAGTAAAAAAAAGTCTATTTACCACATTCTCCATATATACTGCAGAAAATAATTGCCGCAGCTAATACAAGAGCCATGAAGATTACACCCTTTGCAGATAAAATCGTCTCTCTGCCCTGTTTTATTCTGTCTTGTATCTGTTCTTTTTTCATATTTAATTGAATTAAAGGTTACTAGGTACATTATATCATATATATAAACAAAATCAAGTATTTTGAATACGTTAAAAAATAAGGTATATTCTATATATGTCACAGTCTACTCTCCTGGATATTATCAATAACACTTCTGGTACCTATACAGGAGATTTGCGATATTATTTTAAAGTTATTTTTAATGCTCCCAATAGTACGTTACCCTATCACAATTTTAGACATACGTGTCATGTTCTCTACTCTACGCATGAGGCAATTATGTATTACGGGGATTTCGACCTGCGAAGTGCTCGTAGTCTACTCATCGCTGCAATGTTTCATGACTATGGTCACACCGGTAAACCAGACATTAAAGATTCAGAAAATATTTTACTCGCAATAGATGGGCTCCGGCAACACATACTCGACGAAGATACAAACTCTTTAGAAGAAATTATTACACTTATAGAGTCTACAGAGTACCCACACAAGGAAATACAAATAAACCGCTCGATGGAAATATTGCGTGATGCTGACCAATCACAAACATTTGATACTGTATGGATACAGCAAATCATCTTTGGCCTCTCACAAGAAAAAGGTACTTCACCTATTGAGCTCTTAAAGAAACAAATACCGTATATACAGTCAGTCGAAATGTTAAGTGACTGGGGTAAAGAGACATTTCATCCTAAAAAAGAACATTTTATTAATCAAGTAGAAAAGTATTTGGAAATACTCTCATAAAACAAAAGCAAAAATACAAAGTATTTTTGCTTTTGTTTTACTTGTCCCCTATCAAATCCATAATCACAATAGCACATGGTATCGATACGAGTACCCCAAGGATCCCACCCAGCAGTCCCCATGCAATCACTGAGATAATCATCACAACGATCGGTATACCCACCGTACGACGGATCACCAATGGCTGGATGAAGTATATTTCAATATAGTGGATAATAATAAATCCGATAATCACCCAAAACATCATCCCAAATCCTCCACTAATAAATCCAATAAGTGCCGCAGGAAGTGTCCCGATCAGTGTCCCAAAAGGGATCAGATCAAACACTGCCGCAACAATAGCCAGTATCAGTGCATACGGTACCTGCATGATACTGAGCAATCCATACGTGAGCAGTCCCACGATAAACGCTGCAAATACCTGTCCCATAAACCAGTCACCTATTTTTTTCTCAACACGTTGCCAAGTTGCAACTACTGTATCCTCATACTGTTTTGGAGTGACTACGCGGAGGAATTCATCAAACCCTTTTTCAGTAATTGCAAAATAAAATGATAGTACGAGGATAATTGACGCATCGAGGAGTCCTTGGGCGATATTGACGACACCAGCACCTGAGATGCTCTGCCAGATACTCTGTATACCAATAAAAGGATTATCGCTACCCGTAAAACGCTGAAGCGTAGTCTCGGTAAATCCACTACGGTTCAGCGAGGTAAATCCGCGTGCCAAGTCTGAGCCTTTGGGGAATAGTTTTATGAGTTCATTAAACTCATTAGAAAATACTGGAACCAGGAGTGCTACTGTACCTATAAGTACCCCAAGTCCTACAAGGAATAAAAACGGCACTGAGACATATCGTGGTATACGGATTTTTCTCAACTTTAAAACTGCTGGCTCAACGAACGATGCTACTACGAGCGATACTAATACTACTAGGATAAAGTGTCGCAGGTAAAAAGCGGTTGCCACTCCCACAATAATACCCAATATTAAAAAAAGTGTTTTTGGTGCTATTTCACTACGTGTATTCATGGGGGTAGTATAACAGAAAAATAAAAGACTTCCAAAAAAAGGAAGTCTCTAAAGAGGTATTTAATTTTACCATTCAGACCGACGAAAGCAATTGTTTCGTCCATCTGAGAAATTGACAAACATAATTAACTTAAGTTGTCCCGTCACGACGTAGTCGTTCTGAGTAGTAACTCCTCTGGCACTACCTGCCAAACTTGTTTGACCTATGGATCTATCCGCCAACTGATAGTTAATAGGATTAGGTCCATACTGTTTTGTAAAATCAGCTGGATTAGCATAATATCCACCAACATCATCCAGGTAATCTGTAAATGTTTGGCAAGCTGTCAGACTCGCATCAATTGCGAACTTTCTGTTAGGTAGCGTGATTTTTATTCCAGTAGTTACTGGAACCGACAAAGCAACACGACTATATTTTGCTGTATAGCCTGGCATACCTTGTCCCTCAGTACCGAGCGGTTGGAGCTCATACTCTTTACCACCAAGTGTTGTAGTGGGATTAAAAGTAAACACCCCAAGTCCGATACCTACGTACGGAGAATAGTGCCATCCGCTATTCTCAAACCAAAAGTTTTCATCTCGCAAGGGCTCATACTGAATACCTATAGAAAAATGATTTACCTTTGTCCTGAAATTGAGATTCCTACGGAAGTTCTCAATACCATCCGGATGATCATTTTTACCAATATTATTTTTGTCATCTGCAGATAGTTGCAGATGACAAAAATCGACACCCATAGTAAAATATTTTTCAAAGTAATATTTATACCCAACAGATCCAGATGGGTCATACCCAGCAATCTGAACCCCTTCCGTAAAGAGTCGTAAGAGTCCTGGTGCATTAGTTCGGTTTAACTCACCAAGATAGTAAGAAAATCCTGCGCCAACAGACACAGTATGTGCTTGTGATATTACTACCAAAGGAGTCAACATCACAAGTAAAGATATAAAATTTTTTTTCATGTGTTTTATTTTTTTAAAAGTTTGGTTAACATGTTATCATGCAACATATATGTTGTCAAGTGATTTTTTAGGAAAAATCATTATACTGCATACATGAAAATCCCGACTATTATCCAAGAGCCCCATAAAACACTCCGTAGTAACGCTGAAAAAGTAGACTTCTCAAAAGTCTCACCAGTAGAGCTGGAGAAGGTCGTCAACGATATGCGTATTGCCATGTATGACGCCGGTGATGGTGTGGCTATTGCAGCTCCTCAGATCGATGTGCCGCTGCAGATATTTATGGTGGCAGGATTTGTGTTCGACCAGCGTGCTAAATACCAAGGTGACCACGGCAGTCCTGATCGAGTATTTATAAATCCGGAAATCATCAAGCAGTCTAAAACAACTAAAAAGTGTCCCGGTGAAGGATGTCTGTCAGTACGATTTACCTATGGTACGACTAAACGCTCCACCGCTGTTACGATAAAGGCTCACGATGAAACCGGTGTAGAATTTAAAGTAGAAGCTACGGGATTTCTGGCACAGATATTCCAACACGAGATTGATCACTTGCATGGTATCCTGTTTATTGATCATGCACATGACATAAAACTCTTGGAGGGAGAGGAGCGAGAAAACTATGAAAAAGAATTAGAGCAAATAAAACAGTCGCGAAACAAATAGGAGACAAAATGCTGAGCATTTTGTCTCCTATTTGTCATACCGGACTACGATCCGGTATCCAGGGGAATACCTACATAAAGTAATCTCATTTACTTTATGTAGCATAACCTTTATCTGACATGACAAAGATGCAATTCATTGGTATTTTTGTTATAGTGTTTTTATGAAATCTATCCCTTTTATATTTTTTGGTACTCCTAATGTCGCATCAGAGACTTTGGAGATTATGTATCAGAAAGGACTTGTTCCAAGTCTCATCATCACCGCACCTGACCGACCATCTGGACGTGGTATGCGCATGACTCCACCACCGGTCAAAGAATTTGCAGTCGCGCACGACATACCGTACCTACAACCAGAAAAGATTACCGCGGAAGTACTTGAGGAGATTGAAAAGTTTGTACACGAGCATGATATTAAAATATTTATTGTCGTAGCATACGGTAAAATCCTCCCTGAAAAATTAATTACTATTCCTGAATACGGGACCTACAACATCCACTATTCCCTCCTGCCACGCCACCGCGGTGCAAGCCCTGTAGAGGCCAGTATCCTCGCAGGAGACCAGGTAACCGGTGTATGTATCCAGCGTATGATATATGAGCTCGATGCAGGAAATATTGTAGTAAGTGCAGAATTAAATATTGATGATCAGGACACTACGGGTTCATTGCGTAGTAAACTCATCCCTCTGGGGGCACAGCTCCTCTGTGACATATACAACCAGTTGCCAGGTATTGGTAACAGTGGAATAAAGCAAAATACCTCAAATATTACCAAGTGTGGTAAAATTACTAAACTCGATCGATGTATTGATATCTCTGATGCCAGTACCGATAATCAAATCCTCATGTGGCGCAAGTATCGTGCCTATGATGCACATGGAGGAGTATACTTTATACATGGAGAAACAAGTGTAAAAGTAAAATTAGCAAAATTCCAAAGTAACAAGTTTATCATCCAGCGCGTGGTGTATCCAGGCAAACCAGAGCAAAACTTTTAAACATAAAAACTCTTTCATGATGAAAGAGTTTTTATGTTATTTTTTGTTAAATTTCTTTTTATAAATTTTCCAGAATATCCATACTACAAAGATAGTAATAACTATTATGCCGACTTGCTCCAATATATTAGAGATATTTTTAAGTGACGAAACCCATTCAGTAAATAACCATCCCGCAATACCAAACACTGTTGCTCGTAATACCACTCCAATAAGGGTCGTGATGATATATTTAGCCAGCGACATCTGAACTATTCCAGCATACACAGCTAAAGCAATAGAAGGTATCACAGGAAAAGCTCGTGCCGATATGAACAAAACTTCATCCCAACGATTATTTTCCATTTTTTTAGCAATAGTATTAATATCTGAGTTATGTATACCAATGTATCTCCCCCATCGACTAATGAATGCTTTACCATACCTACGCGAAAGATACATATAAGGCAGAGAACCAATCATAACCCCAAACGATGCAGGGATAACAACCGTGGTAAACAGTCGAACCAGCGAAGCAAAAGACCAGCTATAACCAGACATCATAAAGGCACCTGAGGCGGTTTGCACAGCGGCTGAAGGGATAACTGATATAAGCTCCTCTGCAAGTGACGCACCGAAAACACCCACGGCGCCCGCAGAGATTATCCAACTATGAACAATAGAAAACAATCCATTCATACAGCATAATATACAGATGTTTTAATAAAAAAGATACTTGCAAGGAATCCACGACTTGGTATAATAGAACTATATGAAGAAAAGAACCATGATTATCATGCTTATCGTACTAATTATATTAGTAGTATTACTCATGATTACTAATACCGCACGCAACCAAGTACTTATGCGTGGAGCAGTTGATCGATTTACTAATTTTACCAGCATAAAACAACAAACCACCCCTACGAGTATTATCGTACCAAACGACCAAGTTGCACCAATAGATGTTGAATAAAAAACTTCGCATTATGCGAAGTTTTTTATTGGATGTATTATTTGTGAGCCAAATATTTATACAAGTTCATACCAATTACTGATCCGACAATTGGACCAACGATGTGTGCCCAGTTAAACGAATCTACTGCCAGTACTACCGCAGGGTTCAGTCCTCCTGCAGAACCGAGGAAGAGTGCGATAAAGATACCGATAGCAAGTGAACCTCCGATCATAACTCCAGACACACTGTCAGAATTTTTACCAAACACGATAGCTGCAATACCCCACGCAAAGAATATCATACCGATAACCTCTGCAATGAGGACTTTTACTGATGCGGCGCCTCCTAATAAGGTTACTGGCATTTCTGGATACATACCTTTCATAACTGCTACTGCCAGGAGTGCTCCGGCAAGTTGTGCAATGATATACCACACGGCGTCACGAATAGATATTTTACCAACTGATAATAGTCCCAGAGTTACTCCAGGGTTAATGTGTGCACCTGAGATACCACCAATACTGTATACCGTCAGCATCAGTACGACACCTGCTAATATTGGAGTGATTGATAAACCTGATTTACTGGCAAACCCCACGATAAGTGCGAGGAAAAAAGTACCAATAAGTTCAGCGATGTATTTTTTAGAATGTTGCATAAAAAATTATTTATTATTAATAACATAGATAGTATACCAAATATCTATAAAAAAATACAACCCCCTAATTCATATCAATGAACAGGAGGCTGAAAATTCTAAAAAACTAAATATTTAAAAATGAAAAAATTAACATTATTACTGCTATATTTTCTCTGTAACTATTATAGGATATTTTTATAAAATAAACAATAGTAAAAACAATATCCCAACAATCACTCGATACCAGCCAAATATCTCAAAAGATTGTTTCTGGATAAACTGCATGAGCCACCGTATAGAAAACCAGGTGACTATTGCCGCAACCAATCCCCCTACCAGCAGCAGCTGTACCTCTCTACTACTTGGTGAGTGTGAGAGTTTTAAGATATCCAGTACCGTCCCCGCAAACATCACCGGCAGTGCCAGGAGAAATGAAAATTCCGCTGCTGCAGTGCGCGAGAGTCCCACCGCTCGTCCACCGACGATCGTCGCAGCTGACCTGGATAACCCAGGGAACAGTGAGGCGACCTGAGCAAGTCCAATCAGGAGCGACTGTTTATTATCAGGGAGTGATGATGATGTCTCGTTTTGAATAAACAACCGCTCAAAGATGATAATACCGATACCTCCTATCAGCAGTCCGATAACCGGCATCCAGATATCCCCCAATGCGTGCTTTACCAGATCATGCAAGAAAAACCCAACTACCATCACAGGCAAAAAAGCGATAAATAACTTGCGATATATCTCCCATGAAACAAAAAACTTTTTCCAAAAATATATCGCCACTGCCAGTATCGCTCCGAGCTGGATTACTATTTGGAATGTTGTGAGGAACTCTGTCTGCGGGATACGCAGGATGTGCGATACCATGATCATATGCGCCGTCGAGGAAATAGGCAACAACTCTGTCGCCCCCTCTACGATGCCAAGTATGATTGCATGGAGAAATGTCATGCATGTAGTGTAGCAGGAAAACTAATAATATAAAAGGTAAAGGTTTATGCATAACCTTTACCACTATGACTACTATTAATAAACTAACAATATAGATTTAAGTTATTTTTCCCGACTGAATAATTTTTAATAATTCATCATGTAATAGTCCATTAGAGACTAAGCAGCCAACACCATTCTGGTCATACCTTCTTTCGTTTCCATCTAAGTCAGTAACCTTACCTCCAGCTTCCTCGGTAATAATTTTAAGAGCCGCGATATCATGACCATAAGGATGATAAAAAATTGCACCCACAAATTTACTATTTGATACCTGAATTCCACCATAAATAAAAGATAAAAATTGCATAACTCTACATTTATTTTCACCTAAAATCTTCATAGATGGTAAATTTGAGAAACCAATTGATTTTCCTGAGCCGTCTAGATTTAGATAAGTATTTTTTAAATTTTTACTTTTTGATACAAGTAGTTGTTTTCCATTTCTGTATGCTCCACCATTTTTTGTACCCCAATACATATTCTTTAATACAGGATCATTAATAACACCGAGAATAGGTAATCCATTTGATTGATCAACCAATGCTAAAGAAAATGTGAATATCGGCAAACCACTTGAAAATGGCATGGTTCCGTCTATTGGGTCACAAACCCAAATATATTTTGAGTTTTCTTTTAATTCACTTTGTTCCTCTCCATAAATACTATGTTCAGGAAAAGTTTCATTTACTCTTTTTATAACTAAATCATTTATTTCAGTATCTGCTTTTGTTAATGGAGTGTTATCTTCTTTCCAAGTATTTTCCACTTCAAAACTAAAATAGTTCAAAGCTATTTCTTCTGCTTCTTTTGCAAGATTTTTTGCGAATTCTAAGTAATTTTCCATAATTTGAGTATAACAAGTTCTTATATATTATCCAAATCTTTACTATTCTCAATATTAGGTTTTCGTGACAGAACTTTATCCCACAATAAAAACAGATATGGCACACCTATATTGAGCAAAAATAACGCTTCAAAAATTATAAAACTTATTCCACTAGGTCTGATTTTAAAAAGATATAGTGGTATTTCCATTATCAACGAAGCACCGACACCAATTAAAAATACACGTAGAACCGTAACAAGTTCTTTTCTATAAATAACCGCCAACAACAAATAACCTATTGTCACAGCAAGTATCATAGAAAGTAATTGCGTGTTCATGTGTCTTACCGCAATAACTACTGTGTTGTCTATTGGTAGTAACAATGAGAACAATGGAACCAATATCCACATGAAAAAGTAAACTGATGTATATTTAATTATCTTTTTGGTATCAATTGGAGTACTTCTCATACTTTCAAACATAATCCAAATCCAAGAGAAAGCAAACAATGCATACGAAATCGTCATCATAAAGTCAGCTCCAAATTTAAGCCAGAAAAAAGCTCCGAGTGGATGAGGCATAGATATGCCACCTATGGAGTATTCCCTGATAAATGTTCCCACAGGTAAACTTGGTCCAGCTGATGCATTCCACCAAATAACCGCATCAATAACATAAATAATAGGAGCTATGATAGTACTAAAAATAAGTGCACTTGTTTTTTTATTTTTAATAAGAAATATAATCCATATTATCAAGAAAACAATGTCAACGTAAATATAGTCATATTGAAAAAATCTTTGCGCATTAACAAATTGCTCGAGAAATGTCATGCATGTAGTGTACCAAGAAAAAACACAAAAGGAAATTACTTTTTCCTGTAGATCAGGTATGCCATATATGAATTGGTACAGATCATCACGATAGAGTGCAGCATGGTGGCTACATTGTACCTGCTGAGTGAGGTCAGTATCATGGTGTGTCGAGCAACGTTCATGTTATAGAGAGCGGGTTTTTCTGTTGATGGGTTGTGGTAGGCTTTTTTAAGCGTTGGGATAAACGCAATAAAATCAATAGTAACCACGGTGACTATTGACCATGTTGGGTCCTTGGTAATAAACCAGGGGATCAGTCCCAGCAGTGCCGCTAGTAAAAAGTAGTGGTCACTCTGCTTGATATGATCCATGTTACCGGTAAACAGATTTTTTAGAGAAAACAAGAAAATAATAATAGTAAACCCCTCGGCAATACCTACCGGGATGGCGCCTATACCTAATCCTTTTACGATACCACCTAACAGGGTTGTTGCCGAAACTATTGACCAAATAAACCATGTATACGGGTGGGGTTGTATTGCTCCCTTTATAACATCTCGTAGATACGAAACATTACCAATAATTGCGAGCACCGAAGCAATAACTACGATCAGTACTTTTATAAAAACAGATGTTATCATGTGGATATTGTAGCATGTAAGTTGGGAAAGGTGCTAAGATATATATTAAAATAAATCACCCAATGCGCATAGCATTGGGTGATTTATGTTAGGTTTTATGAGTATATGTTTTTTTTCATATCTGAGACGGTTTGTTTGATTACTTGTGCAAGTACACCCAGATCAATATCATCAATGTTTTTTATCGCCAGACATGATATACCAGTGAGTTTATACGTGCCGAGTTTTTCAATATGCTGTGCGTACTTTTTCCAGCCCATCATGTTATAGAGGGTAAAACCAGTCGAGGAAACAGCAAACCCTATTCTCAAGTGTGTATGTTCCCCGCCCTTGCTGTCGAGATAGTGGTACTGTCCAAATCCAAAAATCTTGTTCCACATGACGCATGGTGATCGGGTGATTTTTGTATATAGATCAATGAGGACCAATGCTTGTCGCTGGACATGGTCTTTACCTTTGAAGTTTTCCCGCAGATACTCCTGTGGACTGATGGTTGTGGGCTGTGTTTTGTTGGTGTAGGACATACTTTATATATTGTAGCATTTTTTTAAAGTTTAACTAATATAGATAATACAAATTTTTAAGACATAGTATTTTTCCTATCCTGATAAACAATATATACAATCCACAAGAAAAGTACTCCGAGAAAAACAGGTCCTAAGTAATCAAGTATAACCCTGCCAAATATAAAGGTGACTACTCCCCAAAAAGAGAGCCACAGAATAGATGCTATCCACGAATGAATAACAAAAGCGATAAACGGTGCTTTTAAAATACCTGCAGCACTTGAAATAAGACTTGCAAGATTAGGCTGCCAATAAGAAAAATAAATTGAACGGTTCTGATATTTCCTATATGTATCTTGAGCTTTATTTAAAGACTCAGACAAACCTAATGCTTTAAATAATTTATACCATCCATGTTTACCAATAAAATAATTAGCTGTGTACGCCAACCCAAGTCCCAATATAGTTACAAGTACTGATTGAGTAGCACGTACAGGATCACCCTCGGAAAAAATAACCCCTAAAAATATTACAAGTCCGCCTGGTAAATACCATCCGACAAGCAACATTCCCTCAATAAGAGCAGCAATGAATACCGTAAGGAGTCCGTACTTTTTAAAATAACTTTCTGCGATACTAATTAGAACATCCTCTGAAGGTAAATTAAAAATATTCCACACCAAAACAAGACTTAGCACGATACACACTATAAATATCGGTAATCTCAGTTTTATAAAAAGGTTTTTATAGTTATGAATCATATATAATATTTTGATTCTCTTTGCGGAAGCGGTGAGATTCGAACTCACGATACGTCTCCGTATTCCGGTTTTCAAGACCGGTGCCATCAACCACTCGGCCACGCTTCCCTTTCGGTGTACTGATATTAGCATAGTCCACCGAAAATTTCAAGTTTTTTTTATTGTCCCAGTCCTTTGCGTAGTGCATGCTTGATAATCCATTTCGTATGAGGATTATCAATCTTTTTCAGCTCACGGATGAGCCCGCTGGCTGCTGGCGGGTTTACCTTGACCCAGTCTCTGATATGATTAGCGACAGAGCGTTTTACAAACATCACTTCATCCTGGCAGAGTTTGCGCAAAATCTGGAAAACAGGCTCTGGGTTGTCGTTATAAATATCAAGCTTGGTAGCCCAGGGGAGTTTAGGGCGCAGTCCCTCGCTTGCAAGTCTACGCAAATGAAAGTTTCGCGAACGTGCCCAGCGCTCTATACTGCGTAGCGACAGAGCAGGATATTTACGGATGAATACACGCACCGCGAACTCCCCCGTACAGCGTTTGGTAATTTCACTGATAGCTCGCAGAGACACCGTTGGATGATCCTGACCGTACAGCTCGATGTATTTACTGATCGGCATGACCCACGAATATTGCTTGAACATACCTGTCTCTGATGGGTTCTCAGGTCCCAGTATTGCCAGCAGGATAGCTACTGCCTGCGGATATGGCATGTTCATGTACTGATCAATTGTATCAGCAAATATCACAAGTCGCTCCGAGTACGAGGCGCTGGGGACCTTTTTCTGGATGGATGTGATAAACCTTTTACCAGGAAACTCTGGATGTACGGACATGATGTTATCTGCCAAGAGTCGCGCCATGGATACGCCAAATATCTCGGCAATTGATGAAGTTTTTATAACAGGTTGTTTCATAATGTATTTATAATAAAAAGGCACTATATACCTTTTTCACAAATCTCTTTTAATTTTTCAAGTGCCTTTGGCCACATTTTTGCAAACATTTCGGTGTAGTTAGGATCTGATTGCATGTATACTTGTACAGTAGTCGTTGTTTCGTCAATTTTTTGAAAACTGTAGTTTTCATACGATGGCATGATTGCCTGTATCTCTGGCGTGTCAGTTATTTCCTGACCATTCATAATATATCCCAGGTGCCTGATGGAGATAAACTCATGTAATCTGTTTTCGGCGATTTCACTGGTCATGCCGCAAATCCCCTGCTCTGGGTTACTCTTGTCTTCGCCCAGAAATTTAATCTTTGATCCCTCTTGCCAATTACCCTCATACCAAGTAACTGTCTCCGGGGTCATATTAAATTCACTGCACCATACTGGATATGTTTCCTGTCCCAGCATTGTATCCCATACCTTTGCAACAGGTGCATGGATAGTAATTTCAAAATTCAATTGATTGAGAGTTATTTTTTGCATATGGTTTTATTTATCGAGTAAACAATTGAGCAAGTTTCGCGCGCTCTGCGACGAGCAGGTATATATTGATAATAAACAATACATTACCCATCATGGCACCGCCGGTGAGGAGTCCCCCATCCAGAGTTGCATGGAAACCGATAATATTTATGGTAACTGGAAGGAGGAGTAACATTGCAAGTAAGACACGTCCTGACCACAATGCAATCAGAGTGAGTAGACACGTGATCGCAATACCATACACGATGTATGAATTCATCATAGCACTGATAAATGCAAATGCTGCAGCGTTACTATACATCTCTGCCGTAGGTGCTGGGAATATGTGAAGCGCTCCCAATATCGGAGTGATGATCAGGAGTGATAAAATAACTTTTAAGATTATGTGGGTGTATTTTTTCATATAATATTATTATAAACCAAGGAAAATTTTTGTGCAAAAAAAAAAGACAGTCCGGAGACTGTCTGCATGTATGATATTTACTTTTTCTTTAGTTTGTTATCACCCTTTTTCCTTCCAAAGACTTCATTAAAAGATTTAGAGTAGAGCCTTTGAAAAGAACCAGGAACTACCCCATTAAAAATAAGCCTTATTTCGTTATACTCTTTTTCAGTAAACTTATTGTGTCCAAAATGTTTGATAACAGAACTGCGTAGAACTTCTTCATT
>CAJPEV010000990.1:0-82813 GCA_905338385.1 Darwinula stevensoni
CACAAACTCCAGTGGCATTTCAAAATTGGACCGGAGCAGATAACAACTGAGATACCAGCCGATGCAGTGGAAGCAGTCGAGAATCCGTCAACCTTAATCAGCCGTGGAAGTTCTTCACAGGGCTGTCTACCGCTGCGGCCCCATAGAAAAAAAGTTAAAGTATTTCTCTCTTGACTTTCGCATTAAGGGTAAATAAATTCATGCATCTTTCATTATCCGTATGTGAGTATGCAGGAGTGTGACAGATTATGCAACGCGTTAGAGTCCTTGTGAAAGAGTTGCGAAGCAATGAACCTAGCACTACTGTAATACAACATTGGAAAAAAATAAGTATTAACTTACAGATTGGAGTCAGAGTTGAATAACAATATAACGTAGAACTTCCTTATAGTCTTGCAGTTAGAATGAAGTAACACGAAGCCAGTCGAGTGACTGATTTGGTGGGATGTTGGGTTATCTTACATCCCAGGTCTTTCCCCGTCCCAATCCATCCCCACTGGTTTGTGGTCGGCGTGTAATTCTCTTACTGGAGGATGGTCACACAATGACATTAAGCCGTGTTGAGTGAAAATCTTAAGATGAGCGGGAAGATCTTGAGTAGATCAGTTATCAGCCACTTTGACCGAAATCCGCTTAACGCTTAACGAATTCCCATTGCGATTTCAAAAAAATCCGAGGGAAAATTTTATCGTATCGATGTTTCCTTGTTTCGATGTTTTGTCATGTCGATGTTTTGGCGTCGATGTTCTGACGTTCTACTAGGAAAGAATAGTTTCGTTCCTTCTCCCCGTCCTCTCCATGACACACGGAGCAATAAGTGCACTTTTAATGTTTTAAAGGTAACTAACATTTTCGGAAGAATTTCAATCCAGAGGTTTTCATTAGGAACAGAGAAGTGTGAACACAATTAGGAAGCTTTGCTGCACGGTGTCCAGTGAGTCCTTGTTACCGACATCAACATTTGTGGCTGTTCATTGGTAAGGCAGCTACGTGTTCCTGCCATGGCTGCCAGGAAGGTGACCGCTATTGAGAAAGGTAGAGCATTATTTGTACTGCTTTGGAAAAATGGACAACCATATCCTGTCACACGAGGACATAAGAGGATCCCAATCGACTAAGATGATTAACTACTAGTCGGGAAGGTAGCACCGAACGGCACGCGATACGTTTTGCTTGTACTAAAGCTCCCTCTAGGATTTCTCATCGTAGGAAATAGGATCCATGTGCCAAATGTATAAATGCCCGTATCCATTTAACAACGTACACATGGGATTCTAGAAGAATAACTCCCATCTATCCTTATTGATTAGACGTAGAAAGGGTTTGCATTTGTACCGATTTTGCTCACCATACCTTTGCATGGAACGTATTTTACAACATGCGTTTGTACTTCATATCGTACGCAAGTGGAGGGACGGGAGGATGTAATTCCATTCCACGATGACTAATCCGGTGAAAGCAATCGGTCACCATTGGGAAACGCCAGAGCGATAAGAGACAAACACGTACATGTATTTACGTTCTTGTACCTTGTAGAAAAGCTGAATTCGATGGTATGCGAGAGGGACAGTCATCTATGATGTTACGCGTCATGATCACGAGAAGTGACTCAGGGAAAGCTTCATATATCCGCTAATGGACTTCGCCGCCTCCAACGGCGACCTTCTCTGTTCACTCCTGCTTTTCCCTCTCCCCTGTTATTATCCTCCTGAAGGCCATCGCTCGAAAAGCTCCTTTGTTTCATCCTTTTCCCTTATCGTTTATCATCCAGTTTTCCGTGTTTTACTTATCTCTTTACCATCTCACCCCTCTTTGGAACCGTTGTGAGCTAGTGAAGCTCCTCATTCCCAGAGTAAAAAAAAAACTTGAAAGGAGTGATAGTCAGCGTTTGCTATGAAGGATAGGGGAGTCTGAATACGGACCTTGTATGAACAAGTCATGGGACATGAATAATGTCGTGCTTACGTCATCGTTCACCTCCAAACCAACCACTTGAAATACAATTTGAACGGAAACAAGATAAGATTTACTGCTTGGTTCAGATAATGTTCACGGTACATTAGGAAATATCTACAACGTCGTATTCCTTTGAGAACCACAGACACTTCTTCCCTGGTTCAGATCAGAAGCGGTTTATGTCAGTTTGAAGAGCGAAGGAACGTGCTCAGTCGTAAATCAGCGAAAAAGCGGCATGGCTTGGTGATTCTTGTAGAATACGTCATCGATACTCTTGGTTTGAAAACGCTTGTGTGAAATGAAGCTCCTAATACTCTGGATGGCATTGGCTATCCTCCCACTCATCTATGCACGTGAGTGTAAATCATCCAAACGGAATCAATGGGTATTGAAGCCCCTCTCTGAAACTCGCGAATCGGTCCTTCTAAAGTCAAAAGCGTAAAAACCTAAGACGAAAGAGATCGTTCGCGTACTCGTGTTCCTTATATCCTTAAAGGAGATGTGAGTCTCATTCACTCCTAAGGAGCGATGAAAGTCTGTCGTGTTCATGACACGTTCATTGACTCCTATGCTCAAATTTTCAGTATTTTAGCCCCTACGAATTATAAGCAAATATTGGGTTGGAAAGAAAGTCTTGCAACACTTTCTGACGAAGCCCTGCGGAACGCCCTCAACGCGAAGCCGAACGCTACCACTCGCGAATCGGCGAATACACTTGGAGTCACCCACATGGCCATCGGCAACCATCTGAACGACCTCGGCTATCAGAAGGTTTACTCGACATGGGTCCCTCATCGGCTCAGCTACTCTGACAAAGCAAGCCGTGTCAGTGTCTGCAGAGATGAGACCTCTACGTCAAAAATACTCGCAAGAGTCAGTGGCTTCCACGAGGAGAATTGCCGCCACATGAAACGAAACCAGGGTTCCACGAGAAGAAGGTTCTTCTCTGCCGTCGGTGGGATTCAGAAGGAATGTTGTACTATGAGCTCCTGCCATCCGGTACCACCGTGACTGCCGTCGTCTACGCTGCTCGACATCAGAAGTTGGCTGTCGTCATTCAAAAAGAGCGCCCCAAACGCGACAACGTTCTCCTTCTGCATGACAACGCTCGTCCACGTGTTGCGAAGATGACTCCCCAGACGATTTCGGAACTGGGCTGGAAAGTTTTACCCCATCCAGCGTATTCTCCGGACTTGGCCCCTTCCGACTATCACTTGTTCCGCGCCCTCAAGAATCACCTGCGGGACGAGGCCTTCGACGATCGAGCACGGCTCGAAAATGATGTCGACCGTTTCTTCGCTTCGCAATCGCCAGAGTTCTGGGCAAAGGGCATCGAGCAGTTACCCGTGCGTTGGGAACATGTCATAGACGACAATNTCTTCGCTTCGCAATCGTCAGAGTTCTGGGCAAAGGGCATCGAGCAGTTACCCGTGCGTTGGGAACATGTCATAGACGACAATGATCATTACATTGAAGACTGAAATTGCATTTCAATAAAGTTATAACATTTTGAAAAATTTGCGCAGAGTGTTACAAGACTTTCTTTCCAACCCAATATATAACGAATTTGGTAGGAGAACCACTATGTAAATTGCCACATGTTCCCCTAGACCATATGAAAACGCCTTTATCAAATTGCAGCATTTGATCGACATCTCCTGTAATACTGGAAAGAGGCATGCTTTCGGGATCGTCTCAATTTCAAATTTAAATGATGCTGGGTCTCTTATTATGTTACTCCTGTTCTAATTGACGTAATGTTATCCCGTATCAAGTAATAATCATAAGACGTAGATTTTCAGTTTCTGTGAAAGCAGGAGGAAACGTGACACATACAATGCCTCCTAGTACAGTCGAGACAGGTTGGCAAGTGCAAATGAGAATATGATAATGAGAAAATGTATAGGCATACATCACAGAAAAAATGCTCCTCCAAATCCTGATACGAAGAAGCAGGATTATGAACTCGGATCCTCTCTGTGCCTTAACTCGCAGACGTAACAAGATGCCGAACATCTGCCAAGTTATTTGAGTAGGAATGCGCATGATACATTTCTGGATGTTTTAAATGGGAAAATGGTTTTATTGATGTGAAGGAAACTCATGAGACCAGTAGCTTCTATTGGATATCATTTGCAACGAAGGTCTTATAACAAGTTCGACGTCAATACTTAATATCCTTTATATTTAAACCAAGAGTGCGAAAAACGCTTCACCGACTGATAATTTTGCAGAAGAAACGAATACTTCGGAGTCCACAATTTCTATGGAGACACCCAGTTCTATGGAGGTCACAGGCTCCACTGTGACCACAGATTCCACCGAATCCACAGAGGCAGTGCCCACGGAGACCACAGTTACCACTCCAGAATCCACTGAGACTTCACCTTTAGAAACGGAAACTACGTCAACTGAAGCAACAGAGACGACCACCGTTCCTTCCACAACACCAGGCATGCTTATTTCTGTTGCGTTCTTTATCGTTGACCTAAAGGAAAACAGATGCAGATGAATCTTCTCTATTCCAGTATAAGTCAACTGAAGTTGGCAATTCAGATGGTTTCAGGGGATAAATGAATTACTACTAAGAAGAAATAGACACAATTTCTTATGACAGTAGAATGTATAAACATGAAAAGCATGCACTTCAATACCTTAGCTACGCAAGTGCAACTTCTTTTTGGAGCATGTGCTCGAAAGATCTTATCCTCAGCCAAAATCAGAAAGTTACTCATTTTTTTGTGGTACAATTGGAATGGATGTTCGCTGACTGCGCGAGATTCAGCTGCATTCCCTGCAACACACGCTTGGAAAAAAGATGTGAACTCTTTGAGAGGATGAAATTCCCTTAATGGTTCACATCCGTTCCGAGGAGAGGCCAAAAAGCAATGGAAATGTCAAAATATGAAACATTCCTTGAAAATGACAGTGAAATTTTGCCAAGGAATATCTTTCTTATTTTTGTGGTGGAGGGGAAGTCGATCACAGATCAATCTTTGAGTTCTAGTTTAGGAGCTCCTCGTCAGTTCTAAGAGTAGGTGCTGTATAACGAACCCACGATGGTACAACTTCATGCACTCATGAAGTAAAGTGAAAACCATTTTTGAAAGACCCAACCGCCCCTCCCCCCCTTTGAAGATGGAACTTTAAATTTTCCGGAGCGATTCTGTGTTTAGATTGTAAGAAGCACGCCCAATTTCCTCCAGATGTCTCAGGCAGAAATGAAGGAGTTCGTTTATTGTAACAGGAAGGGGATGAATAAATTAATGGATACTTAGCCGAGAATAAGGTTTTGCGTTACCAGAGAAGTATGGTTTTCAAAAGAGCAGGACCCATTCATACCTCGTGCATGATCAAGGCGGCAATAACTTTAAGATTTATATCAGTCAACTCAGGCAGAGCCTAATTCAATTAATCCTATCCAGGATAAAGTACCTTTGAATATCCAGTCTCTTTGCATAGGGACAATAGAAACATGGCGTGTGCCTTGGGTTGGACATTGAAGGAAGCACACATGGAACTGGTGTACAGTAGTTTGCAGTTTTTTATGAAAAGAAAAACGTATAAGCAAATGGAGGGGGAAAAGGGAGAAAATGCAAAAAAGGGATGAAAAGAAACAGGAAAAAAGATTAGTAAGCCTGCCTGAGTGCATGGTAGGTTGCTGACCGATTGAAGGTAAGTAAAAGTAAAAGGAACCACAAACTACGCCTATGAACTACGTTCTTCCCGATGTGAGGCAATGTGCGTGCGTGCATGAGGCACGTGCACTATGCAAGGCACATACCATGAACCGTGGCGCGAATGGTCCATTGAAATTTAACTTCTTACCATTACAGCTCTTGTTCCCGGTGAATTCATCATTTGTTATCCACATATTCAAGACATATTCATGGAGTCCAGGCCATAAACAAGCTCATATTCCTATCGAGAACCCTTTTGGAACGCATTTGGTTTTATCCGCATAGAAGATCTAGAATAAATAGTGTCCGTGAACGTCATTTAATGGTATATCTCGATTAATTGAGGTAATAAGGGACTGATATCTCGGACACTCCACGGAACTCATAAGAGGTGGTCCATCCTCTGACGTGTGCTGAATTCAGTACAGGCAGAGGTAGGTCATCGCCTGTACGAGAGCGAAAGCGACACACATTATACCTCGTATATGAGAAATTTCGCATTTGCATGACAACTCCATCACTTTCTGATGGGAGCGTTTTTACTCACGGAGGAGGAGAGGAATTTTACTCCTTGGTGACGGAGCAACTTCGCTCCTTTCCTAGAGTAAAAGGGGGGTGAAACTGGAGTTAGCTATTTTGCTCTCTTTTTTGAGAAAAATCGCTCCCCTTTTTCTAAGAGTGTAGAGTGATCCTGCATCACCGGGAACAAGAGCTGTAATGGTAAGAAGTTAAATTTCAATGGACCATTCGCGCCACGGTTCATGGTATGTGCCTTGCATAGTGCACGTGCCTCATGCACGCACGCACATTGCCTCACATCGGGTCCGCCCAAAGTTCTGGACCATCAATATTCTTCTTTGCGTGGTTGCATAGGTGAAGGAAAAATGTTCCAACGATTTTTTTAGTTTTTTTCCTCTGTTTGCTCAGCAAAAAAAAAAACAAAAGATTTGAATTCTATTTTTGGAAAGGGAGGCGAAAATAGAGACAATTCTACAGCTACACAATGCTGGAAAGCGTCCCGGCGAGATTGTAAAGCTACTTAGGGACCTCTTCATCGATAGGAAATTCTGGAGGACCGTGAAACGATTCAGTGAGACAGGGTCAACTGCGGACCGTCCGAGGAGTGGTCGTCCGACGTGTTCGAGGTCCAAACGTACCCCTGAGGCCATCAGGTCCATCAGAGGCAATATTCATTGGAATCCACAGAGGAGCATGGCCCAGATGGCCAAAGAGTTCGGCATGGGATCTAAATAATGAAGAAATCGGTCCGATACGGCCTCAAGATGCGGCCCTTCAACCTCTAGAAACGGCAGGTCTTATCTAAGAACACAAAGGCCAAGAGGCTTGACTGTACCAAGAAAATTTAAAAAAAAGCTGAACTTTTACATTTAAAAATGTGAACCTAAAAGACATCCTCTTCACGGATGAGATTTTCACCGTCCAGCGCATCCACAACCGCCACAATGAAGTGGGAAGGGAGAAGCCCATTGCCTCGCACTCAAGAAAGTCGGATGAGGATTTTCTATTCCAGCCTCTGTGGTTTTTACGCCATTGACATTAGATGCGTTTGGAACCAGCAACTCACAGCTCCCTCCCTGATCGTAATTCTCGGCTTGAATCTAGGTCGGGGGAGGGGGGGAATGCGATGAATTGCTCAAATGGCTAAATGCATCACATCGAAGATTGCACCGTAAATCAAAGAGCGCAAAGAGGGGCAAAGACCTTTCATGCGCGCTGCTGAAATCGATTTTTTCAATTGATCTATTATGAATGATTCGTGATGGTTTCTGGTACATGACGAGTGCCAAGAAAGAGCCATCACGGTCTACGACCATGGGTGTCACTAACATTGGATTCCAGATTTCTTGTTGACCGTCGAGAAAGGAAAGAAAATACCTAAATTGGCCAGTTTCCAACAAGAAACGAGTCCCTACTTGTAACTGGCCCTCAGATTACGGATAAGATACCAGCTATGGGATCCGCGCCCTCTGGAGATAAGAAAACATACGAGAAGAACGGCAATCCATGATTTTATACGTCATGATATAAAATGAAGGAGATAAAGAATCAATGGCAAGCTTCGGGCACGGACTGTAATACACTAAATATCGTATAATGAAGAACAAATATAAATATATGAAGTGAAGGAGCACCAATAGGTCGAGATTAGGTCTTCTCCCGAAATAATTGAAACAAACAATAATGGCACAAGGATGTAGTTGCAGTGGTAGTGAGGTAGATAAGATATATATCTTGTGCTTGCTTTGCATCAGAATTTGAGATTAGATTCGCTGTACAGTTGTGAAGTACGTCTAGCCTTATTCATTTCGTTGGCGTCGCCATTTCTCTAAAAGTGCTGAAACGGACTATACCAGTGAAGGGACATGATTCGGTGTTTCTTGTGAAGAACGTTTTTAATACTTTTTGCCTCCAAGCGAATCCGAGAAATGAAGCTCTTCCTCTTTCTTTCGATGGCATTGGCCATCCTTCCACTCATCTATGCAAGTGAGTGTTGAACATCCAAACGGAGTTCATTAGATTGCATTCCCTGAAACTTGCGAATCGATCATGCCACGTTCCAAAACGAAAGACTGGAAATTAATCCCATACTGTCGTGTGTAATATACCGCTGGGGGTAGATATAGGCCTCTTCTACACAACAGAAGCGATGAAGATCAGCCTTGTTTATGACTCGTTCATATGACTCCCCTATCCTCAATTTGTCTTAAGCCTTCGGGAATTACAGCTTGTCTCACCTGAGAATAATGTCTCCCGAAACGAAGTTAAAATTATCAAGCATTAGGTTAAGCATGAATTCACAACCTAGAAAAGGTGCAACGAGGTTACAGGAGCAGGTAAGACGCAATTCACTTCTTCCCTGCATGGCCAGAGCAGACTGCGTAGTGTCAATCACAAAAAGGAAGCAGACCAAAGCATTTACATACACAAGAGACGTGTACGCGAATGCTTCGTTGGTTACATGTTTTTGCCTATCCTACTGAAATGAAGCAGGTGGAACTCGGGATCATTTTTTTTCATAACCACAGTCGTAGGAAAATCCCTTACACCTCCCATGGTGTCGAAATGGGAGTAGGGGAGAGCGAAGACAAGTGAAACAGCAGGGGGAAATAGGAATAGTGGGTCTTCTGGCTTTCTGTTAAGAGTATGCCATTAATGAAAATGAATGGCATACTCCCTACTCCGAGCATGAAACAAAGATGGAATAACATGGCTCCGCACACCTATGTCGCTAGTTTTGTGTATCTGCTAAAAACCTAGGTTTTTCCGCTCATTCTTACCTAGGCTCCAAAGGACAGACTTATCGACAAGGAAACGATTCTTAGATAATTTTACAAGACATCCCGGCGAACATATCGACCTTGGGAATCAAATGTTTGGAATAGCATAACTTTTTGACAAAAGATGGGGCATAGTGGACTGGGTAAAGGAAAAAATCGGCATTCCACTTTGAGCTTCGTTTTCCTAAATCCAGCGATGAAGCGTCATTTGCTTGGCGTACTTCAAAACGCGTTTAGTATCTAAGCCGAGGGAGGGGCTGGATGCGATGTTGAGAACAAGGAATAAACTCATAACGTATGTCCAACGTAAGGTCATTCCACCTCAAGTATGCTTGGCCATCACAGAATTAAATGAAATTAAGCATGCACGAGGACTTTGTTTAGAATAGTGCGCAGCTAAAATACTAGATCTCTTAATCCACCACGGGTGTAGATAGAGGCATGTTAAATCTGCCCCTTGGCCTAAAAACGGCCCCAAGCCCGATGAAGGAAGTACTCCACTTTAATTTTAAAATATTACAGAATCGTGTAATGAAAATTATTGATGAATTCGCTTGATTTTGATGACATATCACATTTAAATAATCTCAATATATACAGATTAAACCTAATTGATTTTGTACGAAAGATAGGCCTAATTTAACTGTGAACCTTTTTATCTTCAATTTCAGCTTGAATTTGAATTGCTATTAAAACCCCTGAAAAAAATGCAAGAAAGTTAGTTGTTGAGTACTACGGGCTATTTTTGCCCTTCAACTTTCGATTTTCATATCCAGTGTCCATTTGGTATAGGTGCCAATCGCAATGTAGTCCTCATGCATGTCTGATTTTTTTCCATTCTGACATGCTCCAACAAAAAATGTCTATAAGTTGATAAGCTTGAGGAGGAATGCCTCAAATCAGCTATCAATGGGAATTTTTTTTCGTTCACTTATTTCTGGTCAACATCTGATTGGACGCATCCGGTATTATTGCCTTTTCCCTTCCCTTATTACTGCAAAAGATGGTAAGGTATAGGGAAAGGCCCTCTATCTACTAAAATGAAATTCAATTGCAATTGTCAAGGCTTTCCACTTATTGTTCCATTCAGTCCCACACCTGGGACAATGTGAAATGATTTCGTTGTGATAAAAAACATTGCAACTAAAGTTCCCTCACCCTAATCCTAAATCCACATCACCTAATTACTGCATACACCTCAGGGGACATGCTGCCCGGTAGTCAGCTTTTCTGCGACCTGATGACATGGATTTCTGAGCCGAAAACTTCTGAACCTTTCCACTTTTTCCCACCCTCCTCTACTCAGTTGATATTTGTGCATTGCTTAACACGTTGACCGCCACGGAAATGCTGGCCTGTTGATTTTCCCTTTCAGTAAGGCGCACCGGTACGCCTCGTGGCGGTCAATCTGTTAAAACCCATTCGTTTCATAGTCTCGCAGCACGATCGGCTGAATATATCTCTAACATTTTTGTAGGTACCACGGAAACTACGGATGCAACAAATTCGGAAACTACGGATACAACAAATTCGGAAACTACGGAGACAACAAACTCGGAAACTACGGATACAACAAATTCGGAAACTACGGAGACAACAAACTCGGAAACTACGGATACAACAAATTCGGAAACTACGGAGACAACAAACTCGGAAACTACGGAGACAACAATTACGGAGCCTCCAGAGACAACAACTCCGCAGCCTCTTGGGACGACCGTTGTCCCTGCACCGCCAGGCTTGTTTATTTCCACTGTGTCTTATTTCTTAGGTCAACGGGGAAACACGTGCAGATGAATTATTTCATTATTCGCTTTTCAGGCATAGGCCTACTGAAATTGATCATGTCACCATGCGATAGAGTGACCAAGTCTATGATCAAATGGGCCCATACCTTCTTATTTATTATTAAAGTAGTATACATTTTATACGTGAGGAACGTTCACGTAGTATCAAGAACTTGTCGAGAACTCAGGACATATTCAAGCAAGAAAAAAGGTTTGAATCTTTCCACAGTGGTCCGCTTTGCAGCACTTTCTCAGCAACGAGATCATACATGTTTTCGGTACTGATGCATGTGAAATAATTGTACCAAGAAGTCCCAACGTCAATTTATCACTCAAATTATTCCTTTCCATCTCCGATTTGTATCGAAAGGAGAACGAAATGTCTCACGAGGAAACGTCAAGTAAATGTCTTCGATGCGATTTTGTTGTCAGTCTTTTGCGTCGGAAAATAGCACGAAGAGGAATTAAGCCAGAAAGGCCTACACTGACTCTTGGCATTTCGGGGCTGATTCAGGTGCTATTCGTCGGCTGTGAGAACATACCTTATGCATTGTATAGATACACGACGAGAGAGTGAACACTTCGGACGCTGACTCCTCATCTTAGTCTTCGGCCATAAATAATGACCTGGGAAATTATAATGCATCCGATCGATTCACATCGAACCGTACCAATTACTTAACCACGACATTTTTTATTGACAATCTCAAAACAATTATATGATATCCTCTATCTCTGATACTTAAGGGGCTAGTCTTATTTGGAACGGTTTCAGTAATTGGTGGACCCACTTGAAAAATATACTTAAAGGATTGGTGACGCTGAATGCAAAACAGGAGGGCTTGGGCCATATTGGACGAACGCCTTCTAGGTCAGAGAGACTTTCAGAAGCAGGACTGGTCGGCGGCTCCAAACTTTACTCATAACTAGTGTCATTTCAGGCGTTTCCTAATGTGAAAGTACTTCATGTTCGTTATGCAATGCTTTTAAATTGTGAGCTCGTACAGCTCACAATTTATTTATTTATCAATTAGGTAGCTTCCTGTGCAGCTTATACAGCGAAGACGAGCTACTTGTTCACTCCTTGGCCAAATAAAACTCAACTTGGAACTGAAAAGAGAAGCAGGTATCGCTTATTGCAAGTGAAAAGTTGAAAAGTCCCAACAATGGGATACGCGCCTACGATCAGCGTTTCACTTGTTCCAAGAAAGCGCAAAAAAAGTGGTCTAACCTGCGACCCTAATTCGAGTGCCTGTCCCCTCCACAGCGGATATGCAGCGCCATGCAGGCACACAGCGTGATGATCTTGATCCACTTCCTGTTTCAATTTCATCCGACAAGCATCACCTAGCTTGTTTCCTAGATGCTGAATTTTCTCTTGGGACATGAAAGTGACACGTCGCTCTAACCAGAAATTTGATGCGGATACTCTATTGTCCTCTCGATAACCACCAATAGCGCTACACTTGAGACAGATACGTTCCCGAGTCAATCTCTCATCCTCACTTGTTAGATGTCATAATCTAAGGTATCCCATGACATCTTCAATCGCGCAATTCACATCTTCCCATTGGACATCATCACCTGCAAGTGCCATATTTGAAATTATTTCCGTTATCGAAATCCGTGAGGTCGAAATTCCTGAAAGTCAACAGCAATATCCTGGGTTATCATTCCAAGGGACTTATGGGAAAATGGCAGATAATGCTATCACCCAGTCCCTTTTTTCCTGTCCTTTCCCTTCCGCCAGTCCATAGCAAGCTGAAAACTCGATGTGCATATCCAACCTCCAGATTGGGTCCAGATGCCAGTCGGCAACTAGAACATCCAGTTCCCCCTCGTGACTGACGGATCCAAGATGCACGATGGAAAAGAGTGTCCGCTTGAAGAGGCTAGACGGCGTTGCCGGGCGTACTCTTCTCGTCGAAAATAAAAAAAGTTATTACAATTTACATATAAGGAATGGCTTTCCAAAATTCTAAATATAGAGCCATTATACCTTTCGGCGAAGAGTAGTTCTCTCCTCTTAGGGGATGCTTCATTCATCATCTTCTCCCTTCTTGACAGAATAATTTATCAAAATATTCGGTATCAAAACCCAAACAAATTCGAAATTCATCCTTTTCAGCTTTATCGCGGCTCCGAAAGCTCCAGCTGTTGATTTTATCGTCTTTCCTTTTCCCGCCAATGAACTTTATTCCCCGCTTCCTCCTCGAAAACCTTGTCAAGCAGGACACGGGCATCATCCAGAGACAATCCAAACAGGAATACTTGAAGCATGTCTCTCTGTGTGCAAGATCCAAATGTATCGGTTTTCTGTCCTTTCCTTTGTTCTCCAATATTTAACAAGTAAAGTTCACATTTATTTGATGACGAGGGAACAGCAGTACCAACGGAGACCTGATGACTCCTTCCGGAAAAAATAACGTCAAGGGGAATTAGCAGCGTCTGTTTTGACATCCAATATATCGCAAGGTGACGCCTCCAAATTCAATGACTGACTGATAGTTTCCTGTATCTGCCGAAATTAGATATAGGTTCGTGGTCAGTGGTGTCTCTGCGCATCAGGGAATGTGAAAAAAAACGAGTAATGTTCGGTAAAACCCTCTTTGAATTCACATGGTGTTGTCAAGTGTGTTGTGACGTCTGGTGAAATGTATGGGACCAGCAACATGGATGAAGCTATGCTTCTTCGTAGTTCCATAGATCCTGGAATATTTCATCATTGTAGGCATCCTCAGCAGTTGGAAATGAGAAAGGAGCAACGTCTTACGTTTTTTATGCAAGGAAAAATACAAGCAATAAAAAAAATCTGAATGGAAATCCGTTCCATACCGTCTCGTAGATTGCTGCCTTTGATTCCACGAAACTATTTAAAACAAATTTGGAAGGACCTGCGTTTGCCATAAGAGGTTAAAAGAAACTAGCCGAGAGGAGAAAAGAGCGTAGAAGTAGATATTAAAAATCACAACAGACTTGGATAGGATGGATACCGAATTTCTCAAGTCGTTGCTGCCAAATGTCTCAAAGAAGAATACCAGGTTATGAGGTTTTAGACTTCGTACATTCCTCTCTAAACGAAGACAGCAGTTTGCCCGAGAATAGCGTAGAATCTCGTTATTCCAGTAAGGATTATACAAATACGTTTCTTCTTGTTTCATGTATCAGAAAGTTACTTGACTGTGACCGTTTTGTGAAGCTTAATTTATTATGGCGTGTCGCTCAATAATTCACATAATGAACTTAATTCAAGTGCAAAGTACCTTTTAGTCTCGAGGTTTAAGAAAACTAAAACGCATGATGAACTCGAATAATTATGGAATGCAAAAATAATTTTCTTCGATACATTTACGTATTTTTTTCCCTTGATATTTTGGGTAGATTTGTGACATAACTAGGAACAAATTAAACCGTTTCTAATTTTTCATTCATGGAGGAGAAAGAAGTTCCAGATCTTCCTTTCCTCACTTTCTTCCGAGATAACCACATTTTTACCATTTAGCTCACTATAAATCTGAACAATAAAATGACTTTGTTGCCTAACTATCACACATTTCTCAGGAGAGACGTAACGTGTCAAAAAATACCTAGTACTCTCAGCTTTACTGTATTCCTTAATGACAGTGGTTGCTTTTCCAGATAAAGATGATACCAAAGGAGGATTATCCGGAGGGGCCATCTTTGCCATCATCCTTGTTGTCGTGATTGTAGTGGCCGTCATTGGCTTCTTCGTCCACGCCTCTATCTACAGGCCCGACCGAATACTTGCCATCAAGCGGAGATTGGGTCTTGTTCGTTCCATAACCGATAGGGCAGATTATGATAATCTCTGATATTACGATGAATAGTTGACTTGTGTCCTGTGATCAATATTTCATTTTCCCCATTATCGTGGAGTTTATTTCTTGCACTCCATGAACTGACTCTTCTCACTGAGCGAAGAAGTTGCTTTGCAGATCTGCCGAAAAGCATCCCCTGAGAATCCTCCAGAAGGACTCAACATATTTATGTACGTACGTGTACCAGTTTTTGAGCCGAAATGCCACGTCTAGATAAACCAAGTTTTTTCGTTTTCGTTAGAATAGATACGATATTGCACATTAGTGCATTGTGTAATATTTCTGTGGTAAGTACAATTAATGTCTTAAGACTCATATCCTGCATTATGAAAGCATGAAAAAGACTCGTTCCTTTCAGAATATGGAAGCACGTTAAAAAAACATTTGGAATCGTGCTATGCAAACTGGATTATGGACACACTGATACATTTTCTGCTCTCAACCATCGGTTCAGAATGTTGGAGGATGAACTGTGAAACGTATTGATGTTGACCAAGTAGGTGGCTGGATGGTGTCTAAGGGCTACTGGTGAAAACAAACAGTTTTTCAGTGAATAACACTGCGGATTCCCTCTTGCTCCATGGCATGGG
Organism: Darwinula stevensoni; assembly: GCA_905338385.1. Taxonomy (NCBI): domain Eukaryota; kingdom Metazoa; phylum Arthropoda; class Ostracoda; order Podocopida; family Darwinulidae; genus Darwinula; species Darwinula stevensoni. The sequence continues at coordinate 15,152 of CAJPEV010000990.1, forward strand.
TTAGAGCAAGATGGACAACCCCGAAAAATTCACGGTCCTCCATATCACGCACGTCCTGGGACTTTCATCGCTCTGTCCTTCTTGGAGCTTCAAATACTTCTGACGATCCTGGAAATAACGCATCTGGAAACACTGAACGCCATGTTGAGAACTACTCTGGGCTCCTCTCTCAGTTGCACCACTCGCAGGTGATCGCGTCTGCGTCGTCGTCTTGGACTCTGGGAATTGCTCAGGAGTCCAAATATTGAACAATGGCAAATGAACTCAACCATCGCTGGCCATAGAAGGTTCTGGTACTACGAAGACAACTCAAATCCTCTTCCCTGTCCCGTCGGAATGATCATTTTAGAATGAAAACCTTTTCCAAACTCTACTGACAGGTTACTCATGTTCGTTTGTAGCATCCGTTCATTTTTTCCTAATAATACTGATTCTAGATGTATCCTTTGAAACATTTCACAAAATGGAACTGTTCCAACATGTCCCAAAGCATTCGAATGCCACCCACGCTGATATTTCTAACAGCCGTCTTTTGAATCACTTGTATCCTGGGTCCTGTTATCCCCCCCATGAAAAAATCCTACATTTTCCTCTGTACTAATTTCCAAGAAGTTCCGTTCTAAACTTTTCAAATGAGGCAAGCCGTAATAATTTTGGAATTCATAAGTATCTGATGCGTTTCCATGTTTTAGAAGTGTAGATTTTTAAAATAAATAAAGTTTCACAAGGCTGCTATGCATCGAAATGAAAGAAAAACAGGTCGCAAGAAGGAATGAAAGGGCACGACCGAGGAAAAAGTGAAACAGAATGCCTACTGGGAAGGATTTCTTCCACTCTTCCATGAGATCATTGAAGAAATCGATTGTGTAGAGCGTGGTAGGTTTTTTTTGGGTGAATTGGTTGCAACGGAACGAAAATGAACAAATTCAATTCATGTAAACGTCAAGTGGGATACAGGATGGATGAATACTTAATTTATTTTTAGGTTAGGAATCCTGTACTTCTCGTCATTAAATGGCTGCCCCAAGTCGTAACTACTCCATTTTTAGATCCACAAATGAATCCAACATCTTGGAACTAGTATAATAGAGTAGAGAGTGTAACTAGAGGCGACACTCCAAGGGGTAGGGGAGGGTAGAAATATTACAGAGACATTTGGTGGCTTGTTATCAACAACACATCCATGATGTCAGCGGAATCGGGAATCGACTCGTTTGGGGGTTCGACCCAAAGGGAGTCCTCAACGTAATACGCGTGTCTCGCACTGAGCTAAGAGTGTCTCGTTGATTCGGCTGCTCGGCCTTGGAGTTGTTGATCTGCGCCCGCTAGGTGGAGGATCCACAACATCTATATTTCGACCCTGTCAATGAATAGGATTAGAGCAGAGTGTCGCCTCTAGTCACACTCTGTGCTCTATGCTAGTAAAGCTGTAACTAGTCGATCCGTGGAAGACTTCCACGAACTCCTAGGCAAGAATTCCCAAGTTCATTCGGCCGCCCTATAACTCAGTGGCACTTTCATCGCTATAGGCAGCAGCTCCTCTTTCCCATCCTTAACGCGTCCCCTTTCATACCATTGAAAGGATGACTTCCTCGCCAGAGTGAAATCTTCCCCCATACATTCATCAAAATCCCGACCCCTTTATTGATCGGCCCTTTTCCCCATTGATCACAACCCTGTCCGCTTCGTCCGTAAAGTCCATCTCCATCATTTTGCATGCAAGCCTATGAATGAAATACACGTATATGAAAACGGTATGGTAACGACACGACCGGCGGCATCCTTGCTTGCGATCCAAGGATAAGCCTTCTTGTTCTATCCCACCCTGATGGGATCCCGCTGCTATCACCCTCTGGAGTTACTCTCCTTCGCGCGGAGGAAAACGGGACTCCCAAGTGTTGTACGTGGCTTTCTCAGCGTGCAGCGTGAAAGTTCATAGCGAGGTGTGAACATCCCTTAGTTTGGGAGGGGGGGTGTGCGCCAGTCGTACAATGACTCTCTCCCGTTTTCAAGAACGGATCGGACAGTCGCGAAGGCCAGAAAGAAAATGCGAGCTTGAGAGCCAGACATCCCAACCCGCGGGAGTCTTCCACGGACTGTTTCTCGGGAATTCCCGAGCTCAGTCAGCAGCCCAAAAACTCAGCGGCCCTCTCAGCGATATAAGAAGCAGCCCCTCTATCCCGTTCTCGAGAATGACCTGTGGAAGACTTTCACGAACTTCGGGTCGGTCTACGCCATGGGTGTCAAACTGCCGATCAGCTATTTGATTTCGTCCGGCCTGCAATATCCTTTTCAACAGTTGGTTTCAGAAAACGTTGGGCTATTTCAACCTGTTAGCAATTGAAACTTTGGTGAAAGATTAGCTAATGTAGACTCAACTACTCTTGAATGGTTCCAACCGACCGCCAACTTGATCAAGTTTCACCTTTCTGGCCTAGGCTAAGCGTGAAACATTCAGGACTGCCAAAACTAATTGTGAGGCCTGGGGCAATACGCACGTAAAGGTCCCCTCCTTCTCTTCCCCCTTCCCTCCCGCTTCAAATACATTCAGTGAACTCCTCGTTGTTAACGAACGCTACGCTACTAAACAATAGTATATATATCATCCGGGGTGTGGGGGACCCCTCGGCAAGGGACATGGGGCAAATTGCCCCTTTTGCTCCCACCTCTCTACGGTCCTAAACAGTCAGGAAACTACGAGTTCAGTCAGCTCTTGAACACTACACGCCAGCCGTTCTATCTCCCGTTCTCGAGAACGAATCCGACAGTCGCGAAGACTCGAAAGAAACTGCTCGCTCGAGAACGAGACGGAGGCCCCAACCCGTGGAAGATATCCATGAATTCTGGGTCGGCCTAGGCTAAGCGTGCTGCATTTTCGGATATTCACGAATGCAGTCAACGGTCCCATCAACCCTTTTACGCAGCAGCCGCTCGAACATTGTACGTCTTGCGCATTCCCCGTCCTTTTATTCACGCGGGTTGTTCGCGCCTAGGAAACGAACTTTTATTGAACGGCACTCTTAGGGTGGATTTTTGAACAGAGCATTATCCGATAATGCAGCTTTATTTAAGAGAAAATGCATTATAAATCCGATAAATAAAGCTGTATTATCGGATAGTGCTCTGTTCAAAAATCCACCCTTATTTCCGTATCGATCTCGACGATGTGCGTATCGTCGGTGAAGTCCATCTCCACCACTTTGCATGTAGGCCTATGAGTGAAATATACGCTGGAGAAACGGAACGGTTACTACGCGACGGACGGCGTCTTTCCGATTCAAGGGTAAACGTTCCTTTTCCATACAGGAGGGATCCCGCCGTTTTCACCCTCGGAAGACACTCGCCTTTTGAGAATGCCGATCAGTAAGACGACGTGGTTCTGATTCATAGAGGAATCGGGATCCCGATAAATATACAATAATTTCTTTCGCCATGCCATCTGAACACTTTCTCCTCCTCCCCGGGCTATTACGTACTCGAGAGTAGATCCTGCAGCCGCAATGGCCGGAGGGAAAGTGCGAGCTCGAGAGAGCGATACAGACACCCGGAGCCGGAAAGAAGAAGGTGCCGCACATGGCACTGCGGACGTAGTGACGCCCAAGCACCTAACACTAACTAGCCGACACGTGGAAAACTTCCACGAACTCTTGGGCAAGAACTCCCTGGTTCATTCGTGGCCCTAAAACTCAGAGGCCCTCTCATCGCTATAGGCAGCAGACCCTCTTCCCCAATATTTACACGTCCCCACGTACAACCCTTGGAGCCCCCTTTCATCTCGATGAAGGAAGGAAAATTTCCCCCGCCGGGGTGAGATCTTCGCCCTCGCATTCATCTGAATCCCGACCCTTTTATCGATCGACACTTTTTCCTATCGACCACAATCCCACATCCTGTTCTCGAGAATGACCTGTGCAAGATTTACACGAACTTCGGGTCGGTCTAGACCATGGGTGGCAAACTGCAGGCCAACTATTTGATTTCGTCCGGCCTGAGAAGCTCTTCAAAAACCAACTGTTGAAGAGAAGCGTAGACTATTTAAACCTGTTAGCAATAAAAACTTTGCGACAAGATGTGCGAATTTGGGCCCAACCATTCCTGAAGGGTTCCATCCGGCCGCCAGCTTAGTCAAGTTTGATATCTCTGGTCTAGGCAAAGCGTGTAACACAGCCAGGGTCGCCAACACGAAATGTGAGGCCTGAGGCAATATGCACGTAAGGGCCCCCTTTCCACTCTTCTCCCCTCCCTGCCGCTCCAAACACACTGTGTTTGAACTCTTCATTGCGAAGGAACGCTACGATAATAATAAACAATAGTACATACATCATCCGTTGTGACCGGTCCCCCCCCCCCTCTCCCTTTCAACGGTCCTGAATATAGTCGGGAATCCATGAATCAGTCAGTAATTGAACATTCTATGCGGCAACCGCTCTCTCTTTCTTCCGTTCTCGAGAGCGAATACAACGGTCGTGAAGACTCGAAAGAATCTGCTCGCTCGAGAAGGAGACCCAACTCGTGGAAGATATCCATGAATTCTGGGTGGGCCTAGGCTAAGCGTGCTGCATTTTCGGGTATTCACGAATGCAGTCAGCGGTCCCATCAACGCTTTGCGCAGCAGCCGCTCGAACATTGTACGTCTTGCGCATTCCCCGTCCTTTTATTCACGCGGGTTGTTCACGCCTAGGAAACGAACTTTTATTGAACGGCACTCGTATTCCCGTATCGATCTCGACGACGATCTCATCGTCAGTGAAGTCCATCTCCACCACTTTTCATGTAGGCCCACGAGTGAAACATACGCTAGGGAAACGGGATGGTTACTACGCGACGGTGTCTTTCCGATTTAGTGGTTCCTATTCCATGCAGGTGGGATCCCGCCGTTTTCACCCTCGGGAGTCACTCTCCTATCGAGAATCCCGATAAATAAAAGGACGCTGTTCTGATTGATGAAGGGGTAGAGATCCCGATAAATATATGATCTGATGATGTAATATATGACGAAGAGATCTCATCCCGGCGAGGAAGTAATCCTTCCTTAAGGAATGAAAGGGGGCTCCAAGTGTAATACGAGGGGTCGTTTTACACGTCCCTGCTGAAAAAGTCTGTATCGTACCCCCGGGATCGTATCGGGAGCGGGGAGTGTGTGTAGAAAGCATTTCTCCCGTTGTCGAATTCGGGATGGCATGGAAAGGAGTACCACTCGTATTTGGTTAGTTGGTTTAGAAGAAAAGTACCCGTCTGCCAATTAGGAGGCTCCAGGATCGATTCCTGCCGCTCCATTGCTTCTCTATCGATATGCCATCTGAACTCTCCCCCCCGGCTATTACATACTCGAGAATGCATCCGACAGCCGCTATGGCCGGAGGGAAAGAGAGAGCGAGACAGACACACGGAGCCGGCAGAAGAAGGCGCCAAGCATGCGCACATGACACTGCGGACATACAATGCCGAAGCATAATATACGAAAGGCTGAAAGGCAAAGTGCAAAAAAAGTCATTTTTCCAGGTTCGGAAAGGAAAAGTGGTTTATGCGCATGAAACCCTTCTCCTCCCCATGCTCACAATACATAAATGATGGAATTTTCGCATTTATAAGTAGTCTCGCCGTTGTGCTGCATGAATGCAAAGAGATGGGCTTGGGGTACTATCTATTTCTGGGTTAAACAACTTGGATTGACCAAAGAGCTCATATGGAAACAGTAAGCCATCTGCTTCAATTTCTACCGCTTCATTCTCAAACCCTTTACCCGAGTCATACTATTTTACCTCAAACTAGGGCTTCTGCATTCAGAATGCATTCTGGCTGGGATGCGGTAAAAACTACAAAAAGATGGATATTTCAAGTTCTACAAGTATATATCTGCAAGCACTTTACAGCCAATGGGAAAATTACTGGCCGCCGTACCTGTCCCGTTCGTAAGAACCTGTTTTATGACTTATTTCAATTACGTGACTATGCATTTTATTATTAGTATAATCAAAATTTAAAAATGTACGAATTGCAGAAATTATAGATTTTGACAGAAAAGTGAGTCGAGAAAACTTTTGCATTCATTATGGAATTTCGAAAAGCCATAAATGATTAATATTGGTGCTGTTCGGTAGATTTTTTTTCATGTCATGGTTGTCCAAAGCGGGAATACTAAACAGCTCATTCAGCCTTTGCTAATTAATCTATCCCTATAGCTTTATTCGCAGAAGTCTATGAATGCAAGGATGGAGCCTTATCATCACAGTTTCTTTCCTAGTTATGGTTGCGAGCTGTATAAGAAATTACATATCAAAGAAGAAATACCCTCTTGATGAAGACTGATCAAATCCTGAGGGATCTCCTTCGATTGGTTTTCATTGAGAGAAGGTGTAGAAGCGGGATGATCCCCTCATCTTTGAATTCCATTGAGAAACAGACCAGTAGAAAAGGTGTATTCATATACCATCATTCAGTATTCATATACCCATCTGACGGAGCTTAGCTGGATGAAAAAAAATTGTCAAAAGCTACCCGACAACTTTATTTTTAGCTGTATACCTCTTTGATCACCCCTCGCAGATCAAAGTCTGCCTCATATGGAAAAACACACCTATTGAGGGGCTTGAAAAAAACAGGTTCATCTGTAAAAGTACCTCAAGGCAACAGAAAATTGAAAAATAACGTGCAGGGCCACCTATAGAGTAATTTGATGGAATATGGTCCTAAAAAATGAAACCTGGTCTTACGAACCATCAAGGACGAATTTGACTTTCACAAAGTTTCCAAAATAGGTGTAAGAGTAAGGATCAACCACAGATCAAAGTGAACATGTGCTACGAGTGTAAACTAAGAGAATGTACATTATTGGAAAAACGTCGCATATTTTTTGCATGTATGCATATATAGTGCCAAATATCACCAGATGACTTTTTAACTTTTTATAGGGATATTTAGAGTGATATTTATCTGCATTCAAATTTTGTGCCACGAACATTTCTGGATTAAGTCAAGCAGATCTCCATGAGGCGGGGCATGCGGATATCCTCATGCACTGCATATTTCGCCCAGATATCCAGTACGTCTCTCCAAATATTCAGAGGATATGCGTAAGATGCTATTTTGCTGCCTGAGGTCCTACTGGAAGGGAGCTGATACTGTCAATAGGTTAGTGCGGTGTTATCATGAAGTCAAGGATATGTCCATATTACCCCAAATCTAGATGGCCATATAACCTATATTGGCTGGAATAACAAAGTTGACAACGCTGCCTGCAAACCGCAAATGGAGGGACTAGCACTTTCCACAAGCATTCTAGTAGGAACATACCTCGTATTATTATAATGACTTAGAAGAAAAGGTTCTCGCATCAATGCAGCTATTAGGAAATATGCGCTAAAGTTGCTGAAATATCATATTTATTTGCAATGGCTACATATGACATTCAAAACATCAACGTATCCCGAATTCCTGTGCGAACCAGATTAAGGAACAGGTCTAAACATTTCGACAGTTGCATATACTCTTCGACATAGCTACTTTTAAAATTCGCCTAAACTAATTCTTCAGTCTGTTAGGAGATTCATTTTGAAGGTCCAAATAACCCCAATGGCCATATTCCCCCAAGTTACTCCACCTTTCTCTTAAGTACCCTGTAGGATTTCTGCAAAATGAAAAAGGAATATGCAACCCTTCTCAATTTACAGAGCTAGGTCCCTAGAATCTTCATTTTCTCCTTCAGTAGCTTGGGATACTGTTTCTTGCAGATAGACCACTTTGCCTTTCAACTCTTCTTAAATATATCAAATAGATTGGGAGAGGCCGACTGTTGCGGTGGCTGTCACCCTCACGCGCGAAGCCTACAACGCTATGCCATTCTATGCCATAGGCCCATAAGGTATACCATATATAAGGTATGCCAACGTTTTTATAGGCCTAGGCCTATAAATACGTTGGCATACCTTATATGGCTATATATATATATATGCTCCCACCAAATTTACATGCTCATGAGGGTAGGCCTACCTTAATCCGCATGCAAACTCCACCTTAGCATGGGACGTCATAATTGACAAAAAAAAGCCTGATAGCTTACCACACCCGAACATGGAACTTCCTCGGTCTGAGATGCGGAAAATCAGATGGGATCTATCTAGCTTCCAGGGAACCACGATATCAAAAATACTCAATAGATGGTTTAATGTTTAGGAGGAATATTATTCTCTCCATTCAAATTAAGGTACCAAGGAAAGATGAAAATCGACCCCCCATAGAATCAAATTCTGGTTTATAATTAATGTAAAGGACCCCAAGGGAGGGCCTTGGAGCCACTTTTTGGCACTATCAGGTCAAGCATCTGACCGTGGCGAATGATCAAAGGTCACGATTTGCATGCCATTCTTTGAAAATCTGTATCTCCCTTGGTCGCATAAACGTCAAATTTGCGCCATTCTCCTCGCCACAGAACATGTTAAATTATGAGTAAAAAATTTGCTCATCTCTCTACTCTCCGAGACGTCGTGGCGCCTTTTCTGAAAATTCGCATTTCGCTTCTTCCCATAGAAACATCGCACCGGAAAAAGCATACTCCAGTTTTTGGAGACCATCCTCGTCCGTCTTCGAGTCAAGGGGCACAATGATTCATAGATCTGTTTTTCCCCGGAAGTTCGATGATATACCTCAAAATCCCTGTATTTTTCCATTGTATCCCAGGTTCATGGTCATTTCGCAAGAACGAGAGCGAATCTAAAAAATCAACATTCAAATCTGTGGGGAAGCCCCTTGAGAAGCTTCAGAACCATTTTCAAGCGAATCCGTTCATCCCCTCAGATCCTTTACGATTTTACTAAACCCAAGTTTGACATTTTAGAGCATGTCACAAACGTAGAGCCATTTTTCTCCACATTATTGTGTATACTATCAATTCCGATTAATCTTATTTTAAGGAGGAGCATTTCAGGATTCCAATAGTTCCGAAATACTTTATTAATTCCACCGGATGTGCAAGTGGGAAAACAATTATTAAATTCATTCAAGCATTTTCCTCTTGATGATGCGCTCGCGCAGGCTGTTACCTCATAGGTCCTCCCTCCCCGTTGCATCGCGTACTCACGCACTTCGTTCCCTCTCTTCTCGTGTCTCCCTCCTGCCTAATCCCCTCAAACGAGGGGACGTGGAGCCAGCCACGCCCTGCCGTTTGCCAGACTTGCTGACGCTCGTATTCCTTCTCTTTTCCTGTGTATCCGTTCCCCTTCCTTTCCCACTCTCAAGTTGGATCGAGAACACCTGTATAATACTGAATGCAAGTTCCGCGCAGGAGCAAACGACTTCAGCGCTACCCGATTGGCCGTGGGCGGAGAGCCTTTGAATTCATGAGACAATGCCACGTGCTCCTGTACTCAACAATGGGCCTTGGGGGGCTGCCTCGCTTCTCCCTTCTTTATCTCGAAAACGTTTCGATTTACGAAAAATTCTGCCCGAACAAGATTTGTAGTCTAGAGTCTGCCCTAACCGCTGGTATACTTTTTTTTGGCTTTTTGACCATATTTAAGTGAGATAAACGCACTCAAAGGATAATGTCTGTATCACGCATCTCCCATTCCATCAGACGCCGTCCATACCTACAGTGTACTGGGAGGTTCAGTACCCCTTACAACTCCACACCGTCTCCTTTGCGTGATATCAACATAGGGACAATATTCTAGAGCGGGGAATTTGAAACTAATAACAGTAGCGACAAAGGAATACATTCAGAATAATAAAGATACATAATGTCCTTCAGTTTCCCGGCTTGAATTTTGTAAGCTTTCGAGGAAAAGTAAGGCAACCATACCATGCAAGGCTAAATATTTAAAATTTCTTCGTTCGATATCTAATAAAGACTGGGGGATACTTTCTCCCTCCTTCAAATTTTTTTTCCTTTCGTGCCGTCTCTCCGAGCTGAGCCTAGCCACGGGTCTTATTGCCCAAGTACGTGAAAAGGCATGGGTGAAATATCACGGAAATTATTGAACTCCTCTACAAAGAACAGCATCTGCCAAACACGTTTGGATGAACAAGGTCATGAGGTAAGATGTGTGTCCTGAATTTAAAAAAAAGAATAAGTATAATGGCAAATGAATTCAATCATGGAATGGAATCAATACCTGATGTGTGCTGAAAGAGTGCGGGTACATGTTCACCGTTCATTTTCTAAAAGATGCATAATTACATAAAACAGATAGGAAAAAAGGAAAGAAACGTATACCGCAGACCAAAATGGGCTCTGAGCTTCAAATGTCTGAAAAGGATGTTTCATGAGACAAGCCATTTTGGAGATGCTTGAGAGAGACGGAACTTTGCCTGACCTCCCGGGAGAGGTGAGATTCAGGATGGTCCTATTTGGGTGAGAATTAGACTTAAATGAAGGCGTACAGCTTAAACATACACCACCGGTTTATGTAGATTCTAGACTACAAATCTCGCCAGGAAGTGATTTTTCGTCAAAGGTGGCACTGTCGAGATGTAGGAGAGGGACGGGTTCTGACGGAAAGGGAGGTGCATGATAGAGGCATTATCCTTTGCATTCGCTTATCTTACTTAAATAAGATCAAACAACCAAAACAAATTATACCACTGGCTATGGCAGACTGGACTACAAATCTTGGTTGGGCAGAATTTTTCGTAAACTGAAACGTTTTCGAGAGAGAAGAGAGAAGCGAGGCAGCCGACAAGAAAGCTTACAAAAAATGAAATTATTGACGTGAATTCGAAACGATAAAACATTGACCATAAACTCAACTCCGCAATGATTTTAGTACTCCAAATAATTTCTTTTTTAGTTAACGTCTCTGACGGAATTTAGATCTGCATTTTAGTCTAATTTTCGTCTAACTTGCGCTAGATTTCATCCGAAATCTATCTCATTCACATTTTTCCTTTCTATTACAAAACCACGTGTTTCTGTTATGTTTTTGTTGCTTTTTCGCCAAGTTAACTCGGAAAAAACCTCAGAATCCTGATTGTATCCTAGGAGATAAGGGATGCCTGCCGAGAAGTTAATCAAGTATGCCGTATCCATGTTATTGCCCTCGTTCGTATAAGGCAGGAGTGTCATGCTCAAATCGGTTGGTGGGCCGCACTCCTTACCCTGCAGATGCCTGCGGGGGGCACTCATACTTTTTTCCCCGAAATTTGTGCTGATAGCTAATCCAATTGGATATTACAAGAACAGACGGCAGGCCGGATGAACCTCCTCCGCGGGCCGTATGTTTCACATCCCTGGTATGAGGCAACTCCACCGTCACAAAGAGGAGCCACATAAATGACCCTCCTCCAAATCTTGTAAGCATGCAAGACTTGGCGAAAATATCCCCAGTGAATATGTAAAGTGCGCGAATTAGGATTTTCAAATTCGTAGGATGCCCACCTCGGGAAATACACGTTCCTTCACGAAGACACTACTATGGAACTTACATAAATTACTCATTCCAATTTCGAAACTTCAATTTCAAAGGCCACTCTAGAAACGGTGACCGTAGGAACCGTTACTTCTGTCTGCCACTAATTCTGATAGCACCGGGAATGATAAAAAAAATTATATTCGGCTGCAAGTATACAGTACAGTATGTATAACGATAATACAGTGAACTCTCGATAACTCGAAGCTCATGGGAAATTAGAGTTAACGAAAATTCGAGTTATGGAGGTTTTCGGATTCTATGCCCCTACAACATTGTACATGCAAGACAATTCTACGAAGCTTGCAACACTAACTCGTTTGAGCGTATTCGTTTGAGAATTCAGTGTGCATTCTCGTGGAAGCCTCATGATCGATATGTGTGTCCTTCTGGGGCTTTCGAAGGGAATCGAAGTAACTTCGAGTTATCAGGAATTTCCAGTTAAAGAGGTTCGAGTTATCGAGAGTTGACTGTAGCTATTCCCAGTGCAACATTCAGTTTCACTAATTAAGGTTACTTGAATTTGGCCCAAAGCATTTGAATGCGACACGCTGCTGGGATTTTAAACAGCCTTATCAAAAACAACGTAAAGCCCTGTCATCCACCCCTCCCTCCATAAAATACTTTAGAATTCCTCCATATAACAATTTCTAGGGAGTTCGGGAGTTCTAACTATTTAAATGAGCTACACCCTACGAATTTGGAACTCACAGATATCAGATGAAGAATTGGTGATGCTTACACTCACCACAGACCAAAAATTTCCATTGATAATGTTTATTGTACAGAGTTCTGTCATAGCCATAACCTTCGAATTTTGAACAGTCACACTTTGAATCAATTAAGTTTACGGTCGGCTTAGAGGAGAATATTTAGAGACCTCCAGTTATGAAGATTACGAAGGATAAAATAAGCTGCGGACCGGAGGGACCAGCCCGACACAACCCGCGGGTCGTGTTCATAAAGCTTAATCCGGGAATCGGGTGGAGTAACGATTCGAATCTGGCCGATCGAGTTGAGATCGGAAATAACTACCAGCGCAGGTCTCCGGCAGACAGGAGCACGTGCATTTTCAGCCCGAATGGTTTAGGTTCAAAAACCAAGTTCAAAACGTATGCAAGGAACGAATTTCGGCACAAGACGACGGGGTGAGAATTGGTCTCACCCATCCTAGGTGTGAGGTGTGAGGAGTATCGACTGTATATTGACCAGTCGAACGTCAACGACTCCAGCGTTCTCTCCTACTATCAATATAGACCATCGCCTATTGACAAACTTTCCCGAGGTTCATCGGAGCATTCTCTCAGGGGGTTTCGACCGTTTACTATTAATAGTACCATCCGGCATGCCCATAGGAATATGACGATACCTGCTCCATCACAGATCCTCCTTGATCCTTCAGGCAGTTTACATCATATCGCAACCATCCAACTAAGTTACAAGCTTCTTAACCCTTCCTAAACGATGTATTTACGAAAAATAAGTTGCATGATTCTCATATTTCAAGAATTACACGGTGGGCCAAAAGTATAAACATCACATGCCTTGATCCTGTCTGCAGGCATAGGAAAGGGAATGCTCATGATGATATTGGCCTGGTAGAGGAAAGGGCATTGCCCCATTCGTGTACACACGAATGGGGCAATGACAGAGACAGTTACAGAAAAGATGATGGAGTCCTGTTTGAGTCGAGCAGGCGGACGGATGTGCCTGCTATGCTCCGTGACCTGGCGTAACTCAGTGCGTCTCAGCCCGATTCTTTAAAAGAATTTTTCGGATATGCAGCTGTTCCCAACGATATTTTTCTCTCCCCTGAACCGGACACTTACCAGCTCGAGTAGAGATTTAGCCTCATCCGCTTCATTAGTGCTCCATTGGTGCCGTACGTGTGACACTGACTTCATTAATCCTTCTGGACCAAGACTAAGCTGGAGACTGTATGCAGCACAGCCGAAGAATCAAGCGTTCCGTAAGTCGGAATCAACCTTCCAAAGTCCACTTCACGACCAATAACCTTAGAGAATCCATAAACTCAACACTGCAGTCAGTGGCGCAATCTTTTTCTGCAGTACAGTATACAAACGCGATACCAACAGACGACCCTGAGACCCACCCAGACAGCCGTGAAGCTTTTATCGAGTCGCGTGACCTTGGCTTAAAGTCAGCCTTAATCTTGCCCCCTAAGCAAAAACCACACGTTTCGCCGTCTGACCCCGATTCGGAGAGAGCCCCCATTCTTGCAGTCAATGAGGAGCTTCGAAGCCTCGGAGTTATGATTGAGGATAAGGTGGCTTCTCAGATCATTAAGCTTGTAATGGAAGTGAAAGGCCTCGGCGAGTGTTTGGGACAAATTAATTCCAGGATGACAGCGCCGGGAGAGTCAGTGGAATCGTGTGTCCTAGATTGCATTGACACTGGGAACAAACATTTACCTAATCTTCAACAGAGCTCGAAGAGTCTCAAGGAAACCGACTTCTACAAACAGAAATTTACTCCAGAAAGAGAAATCTCATCATACATGGGATACCGGAGAAAGCCCAAGAGATTAAGTTAAAGAAGTAGTCCGCGCTTTTCTCAAGTTCGATCTCCTAATGGAGTCCACCTATGTGGATGGGATGTCCTATGCGATTCACAGTTTGCCGCAAAGGCAGATATCTACTCTCCGGTTTGGAACTACAGCCAGGGGAGGAGATTCGCGTGAGCTTCACCACCCAATCACGGTAGCCTTCAACCGCCTCAAGAATCGCGACGCTGTCTTATCCGTGTGCGGACGACTGCGGGAGAAGAAGCTGGTTATCAACGAGGACCTGCCATCAATTCTACGCATGGAAAGAAGCCTTCGAAAAACGGCAAGCAGACCCCAGCTACATCTGTCGCATTCGCCTGATCGGAGCACAGCTTCAACTCCAGCGATACAGTAAGGATAATAGGCAGTGGACTCTGGAGAACACCTAATCTCAACGACGCCAACTTCCCCTTCATCTCTCTTTCTTTCTTCTTTCACCGCTCTGGTTTCCTTGTTTTCTTTCGTGTATTATGTTTCTTTCAACCTTCAATTTTTCGTAATTTTTATTATTACTTATATTTACCTACTTATTGAATATCATTACTATATGTCGTACTTTCACTGCGAATGCCAGTATAGAAGGCATGAGAGGGGATGAGCCACATCCTGGTCCTCAAACTAGCCTTAGTTCTGTAGGACACGGAAGAGGATGTTGGCCGTGCCCAAGATTGCCGTACGCTGGAGGATGTCGAGTGATACCTTGCGTTGACATTCCAGCCTCTTAACGTGTCCCTTGAGGTCTTTCACGACAACGCCGGTTGTGCCGATGATCCGAACGATAGTCGTCTTCATTCCGCACAACCGTTCCACTTTCAATTCGGAGTATTTCTCCAGCTTCTCCCTGGTCTTCACTTGGAGGTTGGTATCAGCTGGGATCCTCACATCTACGAGGAGAGCGGTCTTATTTTCCTTCCTATAGATCGTGAGATCCGGCCTGTTACAGACCATGGTGAGGTTTGTGATAATGGGCATGTCCCAGAGTACCTTGATGGAGGAATTCTCCACAACAGGCCGTGGCTGATGATCGTACGATTTCATTATTTTTTTATTACTTCATTTATTTTATTATTTTCATTTATTTATTATTTATTTAGGCATTAGTCTTCATTAGCATTAGAATGTATTCCCGGGTGGCTGGTAACTCGGAGCTAGAAATCTGTTTCAGGTTACTAAGGTGGGCTGAACTAGCCTTGCGTCGGCGTCTAATCCCGCATCTATCACGAGTAGGACCATTGCCTTTATATATACTGTATCTACTAGTGAATGTTCGTCTGCAAGTACCTATCGTCCACATTCCCCAATGTACTGCCCCCAGTGCATTATCCAGCCCTTCCAAAACCTCCACTATCAACACCTTTCCCCATCCAAATGTTACCCAGTCTCGCGCTCTGGTTTTTTTTTCTTCTCTTTTCTTGTTCGTTGGTCTCACATGTCCTTTGGGCCCTCGTTTACCCCTTTCCCTTTCCGTTTACATAATCTTCTCGCTTTTGGAGCAAGTGATGCAGGTTAATAAACTATCCTTCTTGTCATTGAACGTCAAGGACCTGGGATCCGGCTAGAGTCTGGCTAACAAGACGGACGGCAGGAAATTATACAATACCAGGTGTGTTCAAGGGGTTAACTATGAAGGAATACTCGAAAGCAGAAAATTTATTCCAGTCTATCTTGAGGTATCCACTATGGGCAGGATGCTTATGAATGAAATTTGCCAGGTTCTGAAAATTTTGAACATGTATTATTTTCTTCTGCTTGCGTTGATTGATCGGGGATATAAAAAAAGAAAATTCTAAACATTTTTATTAGTGCAATTCTCGTATATATTTAATTTTCCCCGGAACGCAGTTGAGCGATTGATGACAGATCTTGGAAGCTGCCAAAGTTCGATACTTTCATCGGAAACAGACAGGGTGGTTCATGTTGAAAAAAAATGCAGCACATGAGAAGTTGCTCATTCGTGTGAAGTTGTTTTGAGTTATTTTGAAGGATTCTTAGGATGATTTTTGACATATAAAAAGACAATCTCTTCATTCGGGAAAAAGTTTTGCACTCAATGAACCATCTTACCAAACAAGAATGTAGTAAAATGAACAACTGACCACAAAACACAAGTCACCTACTTGCATCAGATCACATGTGGCACATCTCAGTGTTAGAGGAACGTAAGAGTCTAGCATAGCCAATCCGGCTCATTCCTCTCGTAGCACAGGCACAGCCAAGTCTCCTTTTGATGGTAAGCATTCGGTCAGGCCGGTAAATGGAGGCGTGGACGAGGAAGCCGAAGATACCCACTAATATCCCGACCACGAGGCTGATGGCAAAGATGGCTTCACCAGATAATCCCGCTTCGATGTGACCTTCACCTTGAAATATAAAGATTTCCAATATCATCTCTATTCTTAGAAACACCGAAAAAGATTTTGTTTTTGGCGCGTTGCCATCTCAGTGCAGAGGATTTTAGAGTCAGCCTATATATTCCTGAAGTGAAGTGGAAACCATTTGTCAAAAGTTGTCCCTTTCTTCAGCTTCAGCCTCAACCATAGAGTAGAGAGTGTAACTAGAGGCGACACTCCAAGGGGTAGGGGAGGGTAGAAATATTACAGAGACATCTGGTGGCTTTTTAACAACACTTCCATGCGGCGTGCGTCATGGCAGCGGATTCGGAAAACGACTCATTCGGGGATTCGACCCAATGGGATCCCTCAACGTAACACGCGTGTCTCGTTGAGTCCGCTGCTCGGCCATGGAAGAGTTGTTGATGTGCGCCCGCTAGGTGGAGGATCGACAGCGACATCTATATTGCGACCTTGTCAATGAATGGGATTCGAGCGGAGCGACGCCTCTAGTTACACTCACTACTCTATGCCTCAACTGAACCACCCAACCTCCTCATCCCGTAATGAGGGGAGAACAAATGTAATATTTGCGCTTGCATACGCCCGCACTTGAAGAATCACTGGCTGGTGTCATTCAATAATCTCTATTGCTCTCTTTACAGTCATAGCATTCTAAATTATTCTCTTCAGATCAATATCTAAAAAAATTCAGCAACATTGGCACAAAACAGGTTTCCTGCCTTTATTTCTTAGTCTGATTAACGTGGGTCAACAAACACCATTTTTCGGCTTGGTGGCATGGGCGTGGACACCTCGTGGGTTAACCATGAGGTTTCCTTTAGATCCATGCAGGTGAATCACTGCCGAGAATGAGGTCTGTGCCATGCAGGCATCAACATGCGCGGCGCATTACGTCCGCTGTCGTATGTGTCATCGACACGCATCATCATAAAAAGGAATATTACCGCAATTGTGCTACTATCTTTTACTTGTATCGTCCTTTTTATCCTTAGCCATGAAGCCTCTTTTCGCCTCTCAGACTCAAACATACGGGACTCGAAAATCGGTCTCCGCTAATTCATTAAAAATGGGATTTGGGCGAAAAAGCGGGAATATATGAGATGATCGTTTCTCCAGAGATCCTCGTAACTGACAAGTTCTTCTCCGAATGAAGTATTTTCTCCTTTCACGCTACAACATTCCAAAAGTATGGCATTTACTTTTCCTCACATTTAAGCGATCTGCTCAATCATGAAAGTTATATATACATCAATTTATAACAGGAAGTATGGCTTCGAATGACGACATTATTTTGCATTCCTAAACGCATGACCTTAAGCAAGAACTAAGCGGATGGAGATGCGCATCATTTGCTCCACACTTAGGAGCTTCGTGAATTCGAAAGATTAATGTCATAGAATATAAATCGCATCTCTTCAGTCTTTGGTGCTGAGACACCTCTGACCGTATTCTGTTTCTTCCCTTCCTGTCTTCAAAATTTACAGAGGAGCTCTTGTAGGAATTAGGTAGGATTTATTGAACACAACGTCGAGCGCTTTCCTAGCGAATAGGAGGAATAGGAGGCAAATGTTGCCAACTGGTTAGGGCAACGTGAGACCATCATGAACCAAGGGTGCCTTTAGAAAGCAGGAAAAGCACAAGGTGAAAAATTCATATGACAGTAGAGTATAAATAAGGGGGAAAGTAGCACACGTTCTACAATGTAAGAGTATCATGAAATGATCCCCCCTGCTCATATGCTGAACATGAACATGAATAATTAAGAGCAACATAATTATTCTATTCGATTGTGCCGGAGTAATTGGGACAAAGATATGAAAATGTTTTTTTATTTTTTAAAACTTGCACTAAATAAAGAAATCTACCAAACTTGCACCACCTGACAGGCTGATTTTTCCTTTCTCCTGGAACATGCCATTTTGATCATTTAAAATTTGCCTCGTGAACCTCGTTTTGAACAACTTTGTTACATCAGCAACGCTAGTAAACACCAAGACCCTTCATTCTTTAATCGACAACAAAAGTCATTTGTCATTTGGCACGAAGAAAGGCGAGGACCTATGAATTCTTTCGTGAAATATGAAAGTTCCAGGTCAAGCCAAATACAGGGTGACACAAAAGTTCTGTACATTAAAAAAAAACGTGGTTGGTTCTGAGCTAACATGTTCCAACATGTTTTATTTGGTATCTATAGGGAGCTAATTTTACGAAGGATTTAGTTTCGTCATCTCATCGTCTAAAGAATATCGTCGGTCTGCTGTTATTAGTTTGCATGAAGCCGGGAAATCTCCCTTTGAGATCGTCCGGCTGCTCCAAAACAAAGGCTACAACCGGAACATCATGAAACGTATTTTCAAGCAGTATCTTGAGACAAACTCTACCGTGGGTCGCCATCAATCGGGTCAACCGAAGTCTGTGTCAACCACTGCCAACGTCAAAAGTGTTAGATTTCGACTTCGTCGCAATCGGAAGCAATCGCTGAGAAATATAGTCCAAACACGACGCAGATAAATTGTGAATCGCTCTGGCGAATGGTCAAGAACAAGCTGAAGCCTCTGAAACTCAATAATGCTCAATTTCACGCAGAACAAGCGAAGAAGCCTAGGCTGCAACGATCGCAGTTGCTGCTCGTTCAGTTCGCAGATAGCGGCCATCGCAATATCCTCTTTTCTGACGTAAAGTTCTTCACACTCGAGCGATCTCTTAATTCTCAAAATGACCGGATGTGGGCAACAGAGTCGTTAGGCATCTCTCCAGACGTCCGTCGTGTTACTCATACTCAGATGCCAGCTTCTGTGATTGTGTGGGCCGGTATCACTGTAGAAGGGCGCACATCACTAGTTTTCGTGCCTTCCGGCACACAGATCAATGCGATTGTCTACCGCGACCTCACCCTGGAGGGCACAGTAAAGCCCTGGACCAAACAGCACTTTGGAAACCGTAAATGGACTTCTCAACAGGACTCTGCGCCAGTCCACAAGGCAACGATCATTCAGGCCTTCTGCAAATAATTTTTTGACATCGTCACCTCCACAGAATCACTTCCGTATAGTTCAGACCTGAACCCGTTGGACTTTCCAGTCTGAAACATCTTGGAGAACAAAGCATGTGCTACTCCACATGCATCGGTCGAATCATTGAAGCGTGCTCTTCAAACGAAATGGCTCAAAATCTCTCAAGAAACTCTGCGTGCCGCAGTTGATGCGTTTCCAAAAAGACTACGCGATTGTGTGAACGCAAATATGGCCATTTTGAGTGATTTTGCTGGTATCTGCGGAAATAATTGTATTTTGTAATTTTCTAATCCCCATTTGCCAGCTGTTTAAAGAAATAATTAAATGTTGAAAAAACTGAGTGTACAGAACTTTTGTGTCACCCTGTAATGTAGAATGGACTGTAGAGCAGCATAACGAAAACTGTTGTCTAAACGATGTTGCGTCAGTAACGCGATATGGATTAAATTTTCTTCGCATTATTGGGACCATTTCAGGCACTAATGAATAGGAACTTCTGGGTCACTCGATATTCAAATTATACCATATTATTTGTTTTCATTTGGAGCTTGATGCTTTTGAGCAACTTTGGAACTACCTCATACCAAGGAAGAACGAATAGTGAAATTTTGCTGGCCTATACTTGGACGACGGAAGAATAAATTGTTCATGTTATATTTGCGTGCGCTTACTGCAGGAAATACGAAGGACCAGAACATGCCTAATGCCGTCTCAGTCGATGGAGAGCCTGGACCTGACGTAGGCACTGTACTTGGTACAGGCGCTGCAGTTGAAGGGGGCGCTGTAGTTGAAGGAGGCACTGTACTTGGTGGAGACGCTGGAGTTGAAGGAGGCACTGTACTTGGTGGAGACGCTGGAGTTGAAGGAGGCACTGTACTTGGTGGAGACGCTGGAGTTGAAGGAGGCACTGTACTTGGTGGAGACGCAGGAGTTGGAGGAGGCACTGTACTTGGTGGAGACGCTGGAGTTGGAGGAGGCATTGTACTTGGTGGAGACGCTGGAGTTGAAGGAGGCACTGTAATTGGTGGAGACGCTGGAGTTGAAGGAGGCACTGTGCTTGGTGGAGACGCAGGAGTTGGAGGAGGCACTGTACTTGGTGGAGACGCTGGAGTTGGAGGAGGCGCTGTAGTTAATGTAGGCGCTATAGTTGGTGGGGTTGCTGTACTTAAAGATGCAGCTGTCGTCCCTGCAGACGTTGGATTCTCTGCAATCATTGCAGCCGATCTATTCAGAGGGTCTCTATCTGGAGAAGCCTCTGTCCCGCTCTCTGCAAAAATATTAGAGATGATAGTCATGACGTTCTCCTAGCGAGATCTTGGATCTACCGCCACAGGACAAAAAGGTTTCAACTCTACTAGTGATTCTCTGAGACCATTTTAGATCTTAAATATATTCATTCTTTCCACAGCAAAACTATGTAATTGTGCATCCCTCTAGGAAACCTTCTCAGCTTAAATGTAGTGTGCAAGATAAGCGGGGAACATAAGGGTGACGAGTAACCTGCAGCCCAACCTTAGGAAAAGAAGGGAAAGCATGAAGCATATTTAACCAATGCTGTACGTACATGTTTCATCATGGTATTTTTCGGATTTGCGATTGTCAGGTGGAAATATGTAGAATTACAGGGTCGGTACGTATACCTGTAGACATTTTAAGGAAAATTATTGGCAGGTTCAATAGCATGGATTTTGACTCAATAAGATTACAATAAGACAGTTTCAGGTCAGGAATGTGGGTGACTGAATCAAGAGTATCATTGACCCTCACCCCTTCTGAACGCTAAATGAGGCAACAGATCCAATTTAATGATACTCTATATGAGAATTTGCGGGGTTCGTTCTTATCTTTCGGCCTCTTCGTTTAGGATTTGAGTCTGACGGATTAGTCGGCTTTGACAAGTGGCTGCAATCAATGGACTTACTTTGTTTGACTGACACTCGCGTGCATAGAGCAGCGGGAGGATGGCCAAAACCATTGAAAGACCTAGGAGGATCTGCATATCTCGCACTGGATTACAATCAAGGTGATGAGGAAATTCTGAAATTGGGTTTCCATGGTCTGCTTCTTCAAGGTCGATCCAACACTATTCACGATGCTGTGCTCCTCTTTTGTTCAAACAGGTATAGCCCTCCGCTCTGCGTGTCATCATGGACGATCATGACGAGAAGGCGAATACGGGCTTGGCCGAATTCCTCCGGCACTGAATGACTTCTCAGCTTCAGATTATCAGTCGAACCCTCTGCATCTGCTTCATTCCCTCTTTTCTTTTCATTTCTGTATTCGGTTTTGGTAGGGAGAAGATGACGTTAGGACTGCTTCCTTCCGCTCCGTCACCCGACTCAGACGAGCATTCCTCGCTACCCTTTCAGTACGAGCCATGTGGATCACATCTTTTCTTTGTCGGTGTATTTTCAGGTCATCATGAAGGCAATTTATCTACATATGATTAATTGTCGTACTGGCACATTCCTACGATGTTCTTGTCTCCACACGATCGGAATTTCCTTGGTTCCTGAAATATCCTATTGTCAAGTCACGCCGAGGACCCAGAAACCTCTCGTGGGGGTAAAAAAAAACAGGCGAAAAGGTGTCGAATTCACGCTATGAACAAGCCCCCGTCATTATTCAACAAAGGTGACGGTGAAACCGATCCCAGAGATCCTCATGAAAGACTCAACACTCCTGCGTTTATTATAAATTGCGGTTTTATCAAATTTAACCTATAATTTTCTTCTACGTTCAGACATTTAAAATGATATTCTCGGAATTAGGTTCGTTTTTCTTTTTTTGTTCTTCTATGCAGCAGCACCTTATCATCGTGAGTTTTTGGATTTGTAATATAATGTGTTACCTCATTTTATTATCGGTTTCTATCTCGGTTTTGCATGTTCATTATTACTTCTTTCCATTTCCTGCCATATGTGGATTTCTTGTACATGTTCATGGAGTTTGAACGACTGCCATACCTGCGCAATTCGAAATGGCAGAGAGTACATAGTATTCCCCTTAAACTTTAAACTTCTTCTCTTCGGAGATACCATGGCCTGGAAGCTCCATTGATCCCATCTAGTCTCCCACGTCCAGGACCGATGAAGTTTAAGGTTCGGGTGTCATCAAGAGGCATTTTTGCCAATCATAACGTCCCAAACTTCCCTATGAAGGGTAAGTTAGGTCTACCTCCATGAAGACAGAGACTATTGCTACATCATTTCTGTTTTTGTTAGTATCCATACAAATTCAATAGGTCCAAGTTCATTGAAATAGTCACGATTTGGGGCAGCCACTTCATCAACTGACTCATTCCACGCCTTCATAACCCTAAAACAAATGAAAGCATTTCCTCATCTTGAATGTCACTTGACGTTTATTTAATTTAATGGTCGGTACAGAGCAAGAAGGAACATTCAAATTCGAAAAGGCTACCATGCTCTACATAATCGATTTCTTCAACAATCTTATGTGTGGAAGATGTCGTTCCTCATAAGCTTTCTCTCACCCGTTCCCCTCACGCCTTTAAAAAGAAATGTAAGTGGGCACTGTATGCAAGCCTCCGTACGATGAACGGTTCAAGAGGACCCATGGACATTTAGCAGTCCATGGGTTTTTTCTGTTTATCCAAAATTTTCAGAGGCGATATCCCCCTTACCGCATATCCGATGGATACTTCTTTTTACGGGGTTGTTAGATTGACTAAAATTGCTGAGGATTTTAATTGCGAAATCCGAGAGGGTCGGGCGCACTTCCTGGTTGAATTCGTTTGGAATGACCCATCTTTCCTAAGCAGTTGACAGCAATTCACAGATTTCACATCCGGTACGCAAGCTTTGATACATTTTGAAACCTGAAGTCTTGCTGGAGGACATACCCCGTTGTTCGCTGTATATGGCATACTGGAGAGCCAGAGGCGGCCCTTTGGTTTAGGGCGAGGAACAGGAAAGGCAAACGGACAGCGGGAGGGAGGTACTTTTCTAATTTCTAGAATCGTCTGGGGAGGTCTTGCACGAAACCCAGATGCATGTCACACTAGCCCTCCTATCAACTTGGACGCTTGACCACACCAACGTCAGCGGGCAATGAGCGCCCTTCGCAAGGGAACTTTCGTTGACTGGCGGCATATCTGCCGAGAAATTTGTAAGAAACAGTTTGAGGCATCGGCACTCACGGGAGGGCCAGGAGGAATAACTAAAATTGATAAAAGTTACTTTTGGTGAATTACTCCCATTGCCTTTTGTTTTGGTCTTTTCCTGAATTACCTGAACTAAGTGGCTGGTAATCAAAGTTTCAGAGCGAGGCGTAAGAACAACCGAGGATGGGTTGGGAATGCCGTTCCTTCCGCAAGCCAAAATTATGGGGATGCTATCATTGGGCCTTGGGTTTTTGGAATGGCCTGGCACTATGTTGGTATTACTGAAATGTGCTTCCTAATAGTTCCAAAGAGGAACAGACGTACCTTACTCACGATTATCCAGAAGCACATTAATCCAGGAAGTGAGATATGGTCTGACGAGTGGAGGGCGTACGAAAGCCTAAACTAACATGCTCTTGTACATAAACCAGTCAGACATTCAGAAAACTTCGTTGACCCTATAACGGGATGCAACACACAAGGAGTAGAATCGTATTGGGCACTAGTTAAATTTGGTTAAAATTGTTAAATTTTTACAGGGAACGACACAAAATATGATACAAAACCATCACTATGTGGCCTGGTGGCGCTCCATCCATGGTGTCAGTCCATTCCGAGACTTCCTTACACACACCAAATGCTTTTATCCCTAGAAATGAAGACATCGGACCTTTCCTTGACGGAATTTTTTTTATTCCTATGGACGTCAAATATGCCATCTTTTTTATTTATGAAATAACATGCTTTTCCGACTTTTCCTTGTTTTTCTTTTAACTTGACATGATTATTCTACCTTGGACGGGAACGCATTTGGCATGGAATGTACAGGATGTGCCTATAGTTTCTGACCCACTAAAGTTAAAGTTGGAGAGGAGATTGATATTCATTCTACATCGCCAAGAATACCGTAGGTATAGTCTATCTGGTCCAACTTTGCAACGCCGGCATTGCCTGTTTTTTGGTAGCTCATTGATTTTGTGTTGTCACCAGCCTATCAAAACGTCGGAAAGGGGTTCCAGCCATCAAGGGCGGACCTAGGTGTTCTTAGCACTCGTTAGGCATCTTATCAAAATTTCTAGAATAATTCATACGTGATGCCTAAATCACTCAACCCAGAGTCAGGTTGATTAAACGGACGGATGATGTATCCACGTTCGCTGTGTCAACCTCCCTACCAGGTGGGATAGGGGGAGCTGACAACGAACTATGGAATTTGTCTCACGCGCCCTAACACGAGTGCGAGGCATAGTTTTCACATATTTTGGCTTAGACTTATTGGTGGCAGATGGACAGATCGGACTCATTCCTTCCTGTGATCTAACTTTTCCTTGATCTTCATAAACCGTAGCTATGCACCTGTAGCATTCAAATGTTTCCTGTGCAATGAAATGTCAACATTTGGACCATTATAGTTGTCGTTGGGGAGGATATTGTAAGGGAGGCATGCATTCAAGAATTGCCTAAAGTGAAATTAATTTCGTTATTATCACGGGAGCAGTAAGTAATATAGACCTTAAGACCGCCCAGAGATGGCGCGGAAACATCTCGGTGTATGTGCCTAATTTATGTAAATAGTCATAGGTAAGTTATTTAATACAGGGTGGGGCATAAAGATCTCCCACATTTCGAGGGGGCACTGTGCGGGCTGTAGTGGGGGTAGAGAGGTGGGCTAAGTCTTATTCGGTAGGTTAGGCTCTACCGTTTTCAGTACCCATCATGAGTTGGACCGGTGAACATCGGGGCTTTGTTGTTCAAGCTTATTATGAGAACAACCGTTCTGTGATAGCAACGCAGAGAGCGTTCTGTACACGTTTCGCGCTCGGTCGAAATGCATCTGTACCAGATCGGAAAACGATTTTGCTATGGATTTCTAACCTTCGGGCAACTGGATCCACACTGAAAAGAAAATCACCTGGCAGACCTAGGACCGTTAGAACGCCAGAAAATGTGGAAGCAGTAAGAGCATCCATTCAGCAATCGCCAAGGCGATCCGCTCGTAAGCATGCCGTGGCACTGGGGATATCAAGTCGGAGTTTGAGGAGGATTCTGCATGCCGATTTAAATCTGCATCCTTACAAAATGATGTTGGCTCAAGAATTAAGTGAGAGAGATCATGCCAACCGCAGAGCCCTAAGTGCGGAAATTCTTGAACAAGTTCCCGCTGCAGCTGTTCTTCTGAGTAGCGATGAGGCTCACTCCCATATCAGTGGAGCCCTAAACAAGCAGAATTTTCGCCACTGGGCTAAACATAACCCTCGTGAACTCCACGAACGACCGCTCCACTCTCCTCGCGTAACTGTTTGGTGTGCAGTTGCCGACTTTGGTGTGATCGGCCCGTTTTTTTTTGAGGAAGGTGGTGCAACAGTAACTGTGACCTCCGACCGGTACGTTGAAATGTTGGAGACCTTTCTGCGCCCCAAACTGGACGATGTGGATACAGAACATGTGTGGTTTCAACAGGATGGGGCCACAGCTCACACAGCACGACGTTCGCTCGGAGTGTTGAGGGAAATGTTCCCTGGGCGTTTAATTTCTTTAAGGGGAGACGTGGGGTGGCCGGCACGGTCACCAGATTTAAGCCCATGTGACTTTTTCCTTTGGGGATACCTAAAGGAAAAGGTTTTCAAACATCGTCCTCGATCTCTTGAG
Organism: Darwinula stevensoni; assembly: GCA_905338385.1. Classification (NCBI taxonomy): domain Eukaryota; kingdom Metazoa; phylum Arthropoda; class Ostracoda; order Podocopida; family Darwinulidae; genus Darwinula; species Darwinula stevensoni. Next base: position 41,263 of record CAJPEV010000990.1, read on the forward strand.
GATTTGAAGGAAAGGATCAGACATGAAATCAACGCCATTCCGCCTGAGATAACCCAGAGAGTGATGGAGAACTTCCGGGAACGTCTTCAGCAATGTATTGCCAACGACGGTCGCCATTTGCCTGATATGATTTTTAAAACCCATTAAAACGAAACTGTTTTTTATGTACTTTTCAGAAATATATGCATTTTTTTTCTAGATAGCTTCGTTCATTTTTTATACCCCTTCAAAATGTGGGAGATCTTTATGCCCCACCCTGTATATAAATTTACTGTACTAGTCGAACCAACATAAAACGGAACGAGGATACGTGACTGCCGTAAGCTTATGCAAAAGCAAGGGATTAAGGATGGCCAGTAGGGAAGAAAGTAGGTGCACCAGGAAAAGGAGTGACCTTGCAGGTCATTAGCAAGCAAAAAAAGAACGGGATCAACGACCTACAACGATCCTGACAGACCAAGAGAAAGCGACCAGTCTCGAAACAGCTCACATTCTCCCAACGACCGAGAAAAGAGACCTAGGATCTTTCTCCTATCGACCGTATCTCAGTCCAGCTAGATTTTAAGCCACGACCCCGTTCCCTGGCGACCACGCTCCTTTGTCCCGACCCCGTGAATAGCCCCAGCTACGTCGACTGTCCGCATACCAAAAGCACGGCGATCGGCCGTATCGGTAACTCCCGATCTCGTCTTAGACGACCTACGGCTGAGTCCCCTTACCCGCCTCCCAAAACCCGTGCTGAACAGCGGTCCTAGGTCCCACCGTCCCCCAAACCCTCAGGAAGCGTAATCCCTTTTCTTCTCTCTACATCTAGGATCAGTGACCTCCGAGACCCTAAGGGAGACAACGACAAGCGACCTCCCCGACACATAGGAAGAGACACCGACATCTGTCCGAGACGTCATGTAGCTCCGACAGCGGCCCAGAACTCATCATCGACTATCTGACACCAACGACTGACTTACCTTAATATGAGCTGCCGAGAGAGAAATAAATATTGATATATGTTTGGTACGGTTGACCTACGTGTACTATTTTAAGCCCCCTCCACGAAGACCTACGGTGTCTCAAGTACTAGATACGAGACACGAAAGAAAGAAGCGGGAAACCTCGGCCTCCCATTATATTCCTTGCTTCAATGCCGAAAAACCGACCAAGTTTGACCTAGGAATAGTTTCGATCAATCTTGCAATGCTACTTGACTAAAATGATGATATTCGTATCGTAGACATCATTCAAATCAAGTCAGAATCATTCATGTAGTCACATTCAAACATTTAGTCCGGACTGACATACTTAAATTATTGCCTTCGCAGCCAACCCGGTTTTTTAGTTCGTCTTTCTACTTTTATGGAGTTCTGTGTTCATGGATTAAGGGAACATCGGTTCAGTTACTTGATTTTTTTGTGAACTATAGGTGAGTGTAAACCGCAATACTTAAATTTGTTCACCAAATGCGCTTTTTTTTAAAAGACAAATATGATTCTCTTTCAGTTAACGACGAGTTTTCATTATCGTCTGATGTTCATATTTTGTCCCCCCCCTTAGGGGCAAAGGAGATTGTGTAACACGTTCTTGTGGGGAAGTGCAGGGGAAGTGGAACGAGTGACGTCACCGATGACGCCATCGGGGGTTCCAAAACGCTTAAGGCTTCTAATACGTGGATGGACTCTTGCTGCCTTAGTCCCAGGAACATGACAGCAAGGGGACCACCTATTAGATGCGACTTGAAAGTAACGTGATTCGATTCGACGAAGTGTGATTCATTGAAGTCAGTCCTTAGTTGGACGGCGGATGATTCACTCTTTGCTATACAGAAGGTGATACCTTATCTAATCACACATAATAATAGGCCAAGCCACTACCGCAACAAACGAGACAGCATCAACAGGCACTTCTGCGGCTATTCCTCTCTTCAAATCCTCCAAATTAAAAAAAAAAAAAAATTCCACTGATTCCTATTCTCTGAGAGAATCTGGAGGAACGAAATTGAACGAGATTCTTATTTTCGAATACAGCATCACAGCTAGGTTGAACAAGGTGAAAGCCTTTGAAAATGGTTTTCACGCTACTTCACGAACCTTTTTGCAGAGAAACATGATTTTACTCTCGTCGGTAGATGGAGGCGTGGACGAGGAGGCTCATAACTGCTGTTAATATCACGATCACGAGAACGATGACAAAGATGTATCCACCTGATAATCCTCTTTTGATATCATCCTTACCTCGATTAAAAAAATACAGTCACTCTTCGGAATTTAACAGCTTATAAATAAACGTATCTAATAATGCTGAGTGTCTTCTGGTGATGGATGTGAGTCCACATCATAATGTTCAGTATTCATATTAAAATTAAGCTAAACCATAAATGCTCCTGAAATTGTGGAAAAGCGACGAAAATATGAACCAAAGAGGGAAATTTTGTTTAACTAAAAATATGCATGATTTCCGATGTCCCGAGAGAAATTACCCGGCACAAAACGGGTAATACCTTCAGAGTATGTGCCGTTTCTCAGAATAAAACTATCTTTTCATCGCGTGGCGATTTTACCATACGGAAAGGTCTCCTAGAACTTCTACAAGGGTTGTTGATTTAATTCGCGAACTGATGCCATCCTAGTCATATTGGGTTATTAGCACCAACTCTGGAGGGAAGGATGATGCAACAGGGGCCCGACATTGCGCAGCTACTTGTACAAGGTCATCCGCCGGCACAATCGAGATCCGAGCGCGTCGTAATGAGGGTAGGCAAAGTGTAGTTGTCATGGAAGACTCCCTTCAAATTGTACAACGATACTTTATCCGCTACTGTGTTCGGCGCAGTTTGAGTACATCGGGAGCCCTTTTAGTAATAAGGCAAGCAGACTTGGACGAACAGCGGCTTTCAAGTGCCACAAGCGGTTTAAAGAGGGGCGGGATTCTGTGTCGCTGACGACCCGCGTCCTGGACAGCCCTCCACATCACCGGATAAGGTCGCTCTAACCCAGGACGTCCTTAGTGAATATCGGCTGACCCCTGCACGGGAACTAGTACGAGTTAATGACATGTAAGAAGCGACTTTATCCCTTTACATTATCCACCCCTTCCGAACGTTAAAAGAACCACTAGACTCAACATACTAGTACTTACTGTGTACCAGAAATCGAAGGTTTCAAAAAGAAGTATTCAAGCTTCCCAAATCCTTTTGGATTTTTGGCCTGAACCATTGGTCGGTTTCGGCTGTGAACCTATTTTCAATGAAGCACACTCACGTGCTTTGTAGAGGGGAAGGATGGCCGTTGCCATCGAAAGTACAAGGATCTTCATGCCTTACACTGTGTTGCAATCGAGAGGTAACAAGGACTTGCTCCAGTATGAGACCTTCTTCCTTAGGGTTAATCGAACTATGTGCTGTGCCGTTCTGCTCCAGCTTCCTTATCTTATCGGCATGCCGAAGACCTCGGTAGTACCTCTCGCTTGGAGATTCATTTCCTTCTGTAAATTTTACAATGTTGGCATTGACCGTTAAATACATCATCGTTCACAGAAGGTCAAGGCTAAACCGATTTCGAAGACTAATATAATACATTCCCCTCTATTGTTTCTCAATTAGTCCTGAGCGTTTTCCCGAGGAAAACATTCCCTTTTAAGTATCGCCTGCACCACTTTGAAAAGTGGTGTCTCTTTTAATTCCTTGCTCGCGATTCTTCTTCCTCCCTTCGTAGGACTGCATTCCCTCAGACTGGATGTTCCGCTCCAATGAATATATCTTGTATACAATTTCTATCCAGTATCCACAATTTTTGACACAGGATGTTATAAGATATGATGGTGTTCGACGTACATTTCTGATACACCAAGCCTTTTGTCCACATTGATACATGTACTCAATGAATCGATCCAAATATTCCTCAGGAGGATGTGTTAAGTCATGGAATTCTGAATAAAGATCACTTGGAATTACCTATCTATATATTACTTATTTTCTTCCGCATTGGGAAACGTAAATTGAATTTTTCCCGTGGTGTTGCAATACTTTCTGCCAACGCTGTACATCCTCCCTCCGTTTTCGGAGTCCTTACTATTCTTGCGAAAAACTATTCCCTATATCTTTCCTCACACAATGATATCGTTAAAGGCTACCTTCTCCTTCTCAACTTCATCAGGAACTCTCTTCCTCTTCAAATCTATAACACTGATGAACCCCAATCTTACGAACCGGCCTTCCAAATCCTTGCCAAGTTAGAATCTGACCTTGCTATCGTTCCTTCCAGCGCCCTTATTGTCTGAGGAAGTGACTTCAACTGCACCCTTGGGCATGACGAATCGAGAAATAACAATCGCGAATATCGGAAGTCTTTGCAAATCCGCTTACAAACATGGGTTCAATCATACTACCTTACTGATGCATGATATTTCCACCAGATGGAAGAGATTTCACCTACGCATGAACTACAGCAGTCAAAACGAACCACTAGCACGGCCCGATCGTTTTTATGTGAACGCTTTCTTGCTAGCGCGATTCAAACACACGCACCTATAACCTACTCCTTTCATTTCCGACCACCACCTGATTAGCCAAGCAGCCATTTCCTTATTTAGAGACTCAGACTTCCGGCATTTTAACCCTTTGACTGCCGTTCACGCCAAATGGCGTGTTCGACGCGGCTCCCTTTCCTTGCCGTTCACGCTATTTGGTGCGCTCACGTTTGGTTGTGCGTACTAAATTTTCGCAAAGATGGCAGCAAAAACATAGTCTACTAATGTGTTGAGGGAACCCCTAGCAGCACTCTGTAAAATTGTGTCTCAGTTTTCAATCATAATTGATTGCTTTGTTTACCTCTCCTCGTGCTACCTGTTAGCCAAAACTAAAAATAAAGATCGTTCCGCAATGGGAAAGCCCTGGTAAATAGCAATTTTTTTGGTCGTGTCTCGCTACAACTGCATAGGCAATTGTCATATTTATCAGATATTCCAAGAAATATTATTTAATGTAATTTGTATAAGTCACTTACATTTAGGAAAATGTCCAGGCCTAGAAAGGAAACTGCTAAGAAGTGCACAGTGTAAGACATGCTCAATTAATTATTTGCAGACAGTGACTCCGAGGCTGATTTGTTGATTGGAGAAGATGATAGTGATGAAGAAAATCATGTAAGTGAAAGTGTCTTCACACAAGCTAGACCTACCGATGCAGCATCAAATTCTGATGTTGATGAGCAACGCCATGGCGGTGGTGATGCTCCACCTCAAGCAGGCGTCACACCCACCTTGCAAGAAGACTCGGTCAAAAACTGACACGCCCCCAGATATACCGAATTTCAGAGGGAATCCAAGTCCACAATTGCAAGTGGATAATCCAGATGATGTCATGCAGTATTTTGCTACTTTCATTACCGAAGAATTTGTTGAATTCCTTTGCACACAAACAAATTCTTATGCTCAGCAATTTTTGAATTACACTTCCAGGCAGACCAGGAAATTTTCCAGGTTTGACAAATGGAAACCTGTGCCACCAAATAAGATGAACAATTTTTTAGGTCTAGGAATGCTCACTGGCATCGTAAAAAAAAACCTACTTTGGAAATGTACTGGTTCATCAAGGATGTTGTTCAAACACCCACCTTCGGCAAAACGATGTCGCGGTACAGATTCCAGCTGATCCATAAATTTCTGCACTTCAATAATAGCCAGGATCTGCATTCAGTGAACTCTGACAGTTTGTATGAAATAAGACCTCGAAAATTTTCAGCGAAGTGGTCCAGTAGAGAAGTGTACGAACCCGAACAGCAGCTGTCTTTGGATGAAGGCATGATGGCATGGCGGGGTAGACTCAGATTTAGGACGTAAAATCCCAGAAAAATCATCCGGTATGGCATTTTAGTTCGCCTAACAAGTGAAAGCTCAGGCTACATTTGTACCATGGAAATTTATTATGGCAGTCTGGCTTCCACTATTGACAGGCTTCTTGCACCCTATTATGGGAAGGTATACCATGTATATATGAATCATTTATACAATAGTGTATCATTAGCCGAGGACTTTGCCAGGAAGGAAGTACGGATATGTGGCACTCGCGACAAAATAGAGGTGCACCTAAGGAACTGGTCATTGAATCTAAAAAGCTTGCAAGGGAGAGAAAATGCACAGGCGCAAGAGTCAGGTCCTCGTCTCGTGTTGGAAAGACAAGCGCCTCGTAACAATGATTTCTACCCTTCACACACGTACACTAGTTGATGTTCCAAAAAGAAGGAATACGGGAAACGATGACAAAGCACCCAAGAAGAAGCCCATTTGCATTGTGGATCATAACAAGTACATGCATGGGGTAGGTGCTGCTGGTCAGGACTTATCGTACTACCCTTTCACAAGGAAGACAGTAAAGTGGACCAAGAAAGTCTTCTTCTACTTGCTCCAATGTGCCATCTTCAACTCATGTGACATACAAGAAAACTACTGGGTCCAACATGTCCCAGTTGGACTACATCCTGGACGTGAGCGAACATCTCGTAGCAGCTGGAGACCACGCAACAAGAGGCATCGGACATGGACACAGAAGACATGTCTCTTCCCACGGCAAAAACAACGAAGCGAGCTCCTGCCAAGGATTCAGCTATACGGTTAAATGGGAACATGAAGGAACACATGCTCGAGAAATTGACAGGAAAACACCAGAGAAGGGAATGTAGAGTGTGCAGTCGGAATAAAATTCGGAGTGCAACAAAGTATGTATGCTCCTCGTGTGGCATGCCTCTCCATCCTGGCGCTTGTTATGCAAAATATTACACGCTCAAACATTACTAAAGGTATATTTCTATATTTACTTCATGTAAATCTTTAAAGATTGACGAGATTTGCTTGAATTTTTTTCTAATAAAGCAATGCCAAAACGTCTCAATTTACTGAGAAGTGCTTCGTAAAGAGTGTTCGGCTGGACATTTCAATCTCCGGCAGAGGATGGCTGGGCGATTCAACCCTTGGCAGTCAAAGTGCTAATGACCGCGGATCAGAAGATGATGCATACTGTTCTCACTTCATTATCAAATAGAGTAAAATTATTGCTGAGATCTCAGAACAATTCCCTGCTGATTTGGTGGGAAATTGCCAAAGAAAAGATGAACTTGTTACAGGGTGGCCCAAAAGTAGGTATACAGTTGTATAGTTTTTTTAAATTTATTTTCTTTTTCTTTACAGATATTGTGAATGATGGCAGCGAACTTGAGTCAAGAACAAAGAAAGTGGATTCTAAAGCAGTACTGGAAGACTGAAAATGCCGAGCGGGTGCGCACAGCGTGGCAAGAAGCATTTGACACTCCTCCACCAACAATGGAGACTCTGACATGGAGTCTGACAATTTATCGTATTAGAGATAAATTTGAAGCAACGGGTGCAGTGGTTAATGCACCGAGATCTGGACGTCCTAGGTCGTCTATGACAGAGGAAAATGAGATGAGAGTCGCTCTGACATTTGTGAACAGTCCGAAAAAGTCCACACGACGTGCGTCTCAGCAGCTAGCCATACCGAGAACGTCCTTGCAACGCTTAATGCGTAAATTGAAATTGAAGCCGTACCGTCCAAGACTGTTACATGGTCTTCTGGAGGACGACCCAGACCGTCAGTTGCAATTCTGAGATGATTCGTAACCAAATCTCTAACGAACCAGACCTTCTTGATGAGATCATCTGGTCAGATGAGGCTTCTTTCAAGTTGTCAGGCCACATGAACAGGCATAACTGTGTGTATTGGGCAGACGAAAATCCTCATTTGAGTATCACATCTCAACTGAACCAGCCAGGCGTCAGTGTGGGGTGCACTGTCCAGCGAAGGTGTTGTAGGACCGGTTTTCTTCGATACAACTGTGGATAGTAACAATTTCCTAAACATGTTGCGCGACGTGGTAGTACCACAACTCAGAACCAGGGCTAACTTCGCCGAACTGCTCTTCCAACAAGATGGGGCACCTCCTCATTATGCTTTTGCAGTAAGGGACTGCCTTGACAACACCTTCTCATAGCATTGGATCGGACGACGTGGCAGCATTGAATGGCCGCCACGTTCACCCAACATAACACCAATGGACTTTTTTTTGGGGGCGTAGTAAAGAATAAGGTTTTTGAGAGGAAGCCCCAGACAGTGGACGAATTAAAAGTGTTAATCTCGAAACATTTATGGACATTGATGCGGACCGGAATATGTGTCGTACTGTGTCACAGTGTTCTAGACAGGTTCGAGGAATGTTGCAACGTTGATGGAAGACATTTCGAGCACTTACGAGATTCAACAGTGTTAAACAAATGTAAATGTAATAAATTATACTGTATACCTCCTTTTGGACCACCCTGTAGAATACTCCCTTTTTAGCCCAAATCCCATATATTTAAATTCTGATCTTCATGAAGATATACCCCGCCTCCCTAATGAAGAATTGTCTCTCTTAAAAAAAAAACCACCGTTCACCATTGAGGAACTAGATGATGCCCTGAAATCCTTGTCAAAAAGGAAAAGTATTGGCCTTGATGGACATTTAGCCGAATTTTACACATGTTTTCGGCCTCTATTACATTATTCCTTATTTGATTTCCTTTTACACTCTTTTGCAGTCTGGTGAACTCCCCTTATCCGTGAAAAGAGTTGTCTTGACATTCACACCTAAGACTGGTGGCTGCCGAGAATTTGGAATTTGAATCGAGAATTTGGCGTCCTGTCACACTCTTGTACACCGATTACAAACTTTTCATTAAAGTTTTGAACGGTAAGATAAAGAAAGTTCTAAGCTCTATCATAGTCTAATCAAACCTAATGCATCCCAGGTCGCACAATTCAAGATAATTTGCACCTGCTACATGACACAATCTGGCAAGCAGAGTCTAAAAATCTCCCTCTCGCTCTTATTTCTTTGGACCAACAAAAAGCTTTCGATCGAGGTAATCATCGATATCTCTTTTTCACCTTTCGGAGAAATTCGGTTTTCCCCCTCAGTTTATCAGGACTTTAAAAGTGATCTATCATGAATACCAATACTTAGAAAGAATTGGTAGGCACCTGTCGGCCCCCTTTCCTTTTGGACGAGGAATTCGCCAAGGAGACCCACTGTCAGGAATGATATACTCTCTCTCTATTGAGCCCTTTCTCCATCTCCTCCGAAAGCAGATTAGTCCATATTCCTTTCACTCGACCCTTTCTTCCTCCCCGATTGTGACTACTGCTTATGCTGATGACGTCTCTGTCTCTTTATTTCTTCATAACCTTGTTTTGCGATGCTCTCAAACTGCTATCAGGTCTATGCCAAAAAGCATACTCATACATACTCGTCTTTTAACACAGATGAAACTCATTGTGGTGTGGTTCATGGGAGAGTAAGAAATTATATACCTGAACCTTTTCAATGGTTTTCTGATGGCCTTACGTTATAAGGCGTTTACCACGGTACCCCTTCCTCTAAAGCCCGTACTTGGCTTGAAATTGAGCAGATATTGGACAATTCAATTAAAAACTGGACGCATCATTTCAAGACCGTGTCTTTTCGTGAAATCATTAATCTATTACTTTCCTCATTACTTAATCCCTATTACTTAATCATTAATCTATTACTTTCCTCCCGCCTGTGGCATACCCTGGCATGCTCCTTTGGTTTCATCCCAAACTTGAAAACAAATTCAGAAACATAATTTGGCTGAATAAACATTAGCTACATCCTGTCTACATACAAAGACCACTTCTTGCTGGAGGTCAGGCTATGGTTTCACTTGAAGCAAGACGCCTAGTTTTTAGACTAAGTCGCATTAGGCACTTCTTAACACTTTGCGTACCGCGCACTAAGATCCACGTTTTTTAGTCCCTTCGCCTAGCCTTTGGCCGAAAAAGTATTAGCCTCGTAGGCATCGAGCTTTAGGTCAGAGCGGCGGATCGACGGGGTAAAATGTCCGTTAAGTAATGTGTTAATAGATACGTTCAGTAACCACTCTTCTGATTCTTTTTTGCTTTTACACAGCCTTCAATACCTCTCCACCCAATCCAGGAGTTTTTCCTCTATCTAAGCAACCTTCTCCTTCCTCCAGTCAACTGCCTGATTACTACACATGGGGTTTTTCATTCCTAGTTTTCCTTGAAAATAAGTTTTACGTTTCATGAATTTTCTTTCACCCATTACTTCCACTTCATCCTGAAGGACACTCTCGCCTTTCAAAACCTTGATATTTCGTATTCAGATGAATCCCACTACGTCGACAGCACTCCTTTAGGATGCAAAAAAAAGCATTGCCCTTATGATGCATAATAAGCGTATACCGAGAACCAACAACATAAAATTATTGGGAAACACAATTAACCTCAGTCACTCCAGGATACCCCATATCAATGTCATCAGAAAATTAGCTTACAATACGCTTTAATTGCGTTAAATTCCTAGCAGGTACAAATAAATGTAACTCGGAAGTTACCCTGAAGCTGTATAAATTCCAAGGCTTCCAATGATCCGTGTCGGAAGGTTGATGATTATTAAACCCCAACCGTCATGGAATGAGCCAGGTAACTGAAAGAAACCAGCAATCTGTTGCCAGGTAAACTGTTCAGTAAATCAAACGCATCCCGGACAATTGCTGCTTGCATACAGAAGGAATTCGTTGGTTTAAACTGTGCCAACCATACCACAGGACACGTTGAACCTCCTCCTTTTCTTCATTGAGCTGGGAATCCACAGCACTCCACTGATATACATGATGGATGTGTATCGTGCACATGTTTATGATGCACCCTGTGCATTTGCACACAGCTATCATGTTCACAGGTAACAAACTTGAGTTGCTATATATTCATAGCAAAAAACTGCTGATCTTTACCACTAGGGGGTTCCCTGGTTATTAGTGCCTTTTTCCAGACACACTGTATTGTTACCTCTCAATAGGACCTCATCACCAACAATGAGAATTAACCACAATCATCACCCCCCCCCCCCCCCCCCCTCTCACAGGGAAAAGGAATGACGGTATCATGCTGTGGCAAATCCTCGAATTCGTTGTCATCCTCGTACGTGTACAAATTCGTTACGTAGACCTCTTGCCATATGACAGCACAAGAAGACATGGGTTGTATACAGCAGTGCTAAAATGTTTTGCTTTCCAAGCAGTGATGCATCGCTGGACATCAATAGGCATTTCAAGCCACCAAGAAGGATTTCTAATAAACGAGGGCTTAGGCCGTATCCACGATCTATGTGTGCCTGGTTATGTAGATGTTTTGATAATTAGATCATGCTCACTTCTGAGTCTTACCCTTTACAGTATTGCTTCATGCTGCATCATTCAAGCAAAAGGTCGTCTTAGCAGAAGTAAAATACTCGAAAACCAGCAAGCCTTTACCTACCTACCTAATGGTAAAACACAGTAATGGAATAATATTATGTATATCCCGTCAACTCAAACCCCTTTCCAAAGAAGATGGCTGCTCACATACAAAAATGAATACAGCGGGCATTCATGCTTGGAAACTGGGATTGAACTCCGGATAGGATGACATGTGAGTGAGCAGTGGGAGAGGAACAATTTATTTACGATTTCCGCCAAGAAATTGGAAAGTATTCTCCATTTATGGTGAAGCACACGTCTTTACTTTAGATGGAAATAAAAATAAGCTAAATTTTGAGCGTTTCAACGCAATTGAAAATTTGTGCGGTAATCCTGTTTTAGTAATTTCGATGTCGTTTTTGCATATAATTCGACTCAAGAATGTGAGATTCATATATTGCCGATTTGAAATCTATGCACTATTTTTTAAACTCTTTTCTTTTTAGTTGAAATAGTTTAAAGGAAAGTTTAAAGAGGAATCGGCCGATGAAGTGAAATACTTCGACTTTTCAATAGCGCAAGAGTATTTCTGACAAATCACGGAAGTGATTAACCCTCTCCCGCACGTAGCGTAATAGAATTCCCATAATTTCAAACCGCATAACAGCATTGTACTACTCACGGAGTTCCACTCAGTCTTGAAGATACGAATTTTAACATTCGAAATAACAAAAATGTTTACTCTGCTGAAATAGTTTGGTTAAAATGCCTGAAAGAGTCACATTAATTAATGCGGGAGAGGGTTAACATACTTTCAAAGCATTGGTGCAAGTCATGAAGTCATTCAAATTCGTTCATTTCGATAGAAATGCGTCGAGTTGAATCAGCATGAGACAAAAGGTAATAACGTACGTTTGAACGATCACTTCCTGTATCGAACAAATTAATAACACCTAATATAATTTATGCACTAAATTATGGACAATAGATTCAATGGTGTCGCATGGGAAGAAGAGTAGGAAATACAAAAGTAGAGACTTCTCCGTGCGAAGGTATGGTATTAGGCCTACAGTCGACCTACATCTGGATAATTCTTTAACGCCTATCTATCAGGATCCATCAGTAATGTTCCCTGTTCATACAGATGTTGTAGAAAACCTATACGTAGGACTAAATCGTCATGCGGTGGAAAACTAAAGCTTCATCCGGAGCAACGGCACACATCCTGATGACATGAGTTTTCACTTTGGACACCTGAAACCATTCATCTTTTCAGTATGACGGAGTTTCCCTCTTCATATTATCCTACTTTTTCTCGACGTCACGAACGCTGTGTAACTTAATTCCGATGAGAAAATTAAAAAATGATGTACACTCGCATCCATCGCAAGGAGAAACTAAGCCTTCCTAATTAACTTAATTCGGAATTCAACAGATTCGAAATAAAGACTTACTTTCAGAGCGAAAAATGATATCAAAGTATTATTATCAGACGGAGCCCTCTTGGCCATCGTCCACGTGGTCGGGATATTAGTAGCAGCTATAAGCTTCTTCGTCCAGGCCTCTATCTACCAGCCCCACCGAATACTTGCCATCAGGCGGAGATTTGCCTTTGTTCGTCCCAGGACAGAGCCAGTGCTGTTAAAGTATGCCATTCCACAAGATTGACTTGCTGGAGACAAACTTCTGCGTGCAGGTAATTCGTGTTCTGTGATCAATGTTGTGTCCTTTTCAAGCTCGGTGAGGAAGTTCATGGAGCTATAAATATATAGCTTTCTTCAATGTTATTGAATACATACTCTCACGGATCCGCAATAACCGTACTCTAAGGAGACTCAGGATAATTTGACATGGATATGTACCTGTTTATTAGTAGCAGGTCACTTCCAGGTAAGTCCCTCTGTCTTTTTCTGGTGAAAATGTCGAACTACAAGTGATGACAGATCCTCGAAGCTACCATTCAACATTCTTCTGGAGGTGATGGAATGATTACGAGATTGCACCAGGAATATACAAAGTGAATAAAATATGAACCCGATTACGTTGGGACAGCTGGTAGGACACTGGGTAGGCTAATTCCAAATTTCAGGCTCTAACTGCACAGTATCGTAGGAAAGCCCGATCGAGTGCGGATAGAATTATTCTACGTGGGTCGAACAATTCTATTGTTGCGATTTAGAGTCAGCGCTAACCTTCTGTTGAGGTCGAGGAACCGAGAGAAATTACGTTTCATATCTCTCGAGCTCTCGCAGTGGTGGTTGATAACTCAAATGACGAAAATGGGGCCCTTGTCTAGCATTTGAACACTAAGGGTCAGATAGGTTTTACCTATCATTTAATTTTCGTTTCGAATGATCTTGGCCACGAAAGGCAATGAGACAGGTGAACAAAGTTTAATCGGATATATTTTTCATTACTTGCATGTGTTTAACATTGCATACCTTTAGATTCTCTTCATGTGTTGAAAAACGGTTTGCAGCATTTGTTTGTGGTAAACAGATTTGAAACTACGCTTGACGATAATTGCATGACCATTGTCTTTACCTGCTGCCTACCTAATATATTGGTTGAAGAAGTTCTCCCCTCGGTATTTCCTTTCGTGCATATGCATTTCCATGTAAAGACATCGCCCATCTTGTATTGAAGAAGGCATAGAGTCTTTCTTTCAGAATGACGGAGCTCGGGAATATTCATTAACGAGCATTGTATGCATTACTGGCTGGAAGATTTCCATGTTGTCCCTAGGGTTATGGCTAGAACGTCCCCTTCGATGCCAAGATGCGAGGAGTCAAATTTTCTATCTCTGACACCTACAAGTTTTATCGTTCATTGTTAAAAAAAAAACGTGCTACGATGAGGAATTTACAAAATAAAGTTCAAAATCCTCTTAAAAGCACAGGACATCCTCATCTGCAAACACTACACGCTGACTAGAGAAATCCTCTGAGCTCTCCCTCAGTGGCATCACCCTCGTCCTGCACCGCTCTGCAGCCTTCACGAGCTTCCCTTCTCCAGCCCAGAATGCCTCCATTGCTGCAAGGTCAATCTAAGTCATATTCCTCGTCAGACTGAATTCGTCCTCGTTAAGTGAAAGCTGTTCTTTTTTTCGAGCGCCATGGAACCCTGGGACCATTTGAAGTCTCAACTATTTCCAAGTCATATGGAACATGAGCCAAAGCTATGAGCTAGATTGACCCAAAAGAGCTGTCTAGTCCCATGGCTCGTATGAGTGACTAATGAAACAATGCACATCTATTGGGTTGCAAAGAAAGTATTGCAGCACTGCGCAAAATTTTCAAAATGTTATAACTTTATTGAAATGCAATTTCAGTCTACAATGTAATGACTATTGTTGTCTATGACATGTTCCCAACGCACGGGTAACTGCTCGATGCCCTTTGCCCAGAACTCTGGCGATTGCGAAGCGAAGAAACGGTCGACATCATTTTCGAGCCGTGCTCGATCGTCGAAGGCCTTCTCCCGCAGGTGATTCTTGAGGGCCCGGAACAAGTGATAGTCGGAAAGGGACAAGTCCGGAGAATACGCTGGATGGGGTAAAACATCCCAGCCCAGTTCCAAAATCGCCTGGCGAGTCATCTTCGCAACATGTGGACGAGCGTTGTCATGCAGGAGGACTTCGTCGCGTTTGGGACGCTCTTTTTGAATGACGCCAGCCAACTTCTGAAGTTGAGCAGTGTAGACGACGGCAGTCACGGTGGTACCGGTTGGCAGGAGCTCATAGTACAACGTTCCTTCTGAATCCCACCGACACCGCAGAGAAGAACCTTCTTCTCGTGGAACCCTGGTTTCGGTTCATGTGGCGGCAATTCTCCTCGTGGAAGCCACTGACTCTTGCGAGTATGGTCGACGTAGAGGACCCAGCTCTCATCTCCAGTTACGATTTCCTTCAAAAGGTCCTTTCTGTGCGGACACTGACACGGCGTGCTTTGTCAGAGTCGCCGAGCCGATGAGGGACCCATGTCGAGTAAACCTTCCGATAGCCGAGGTCGTTCAGATGGTTGCCGATGGCCATATGGGTGACTCCAATTGTAGTCGCCGATTCGCGAGTGGTGGCGTTCGGCTTCGCGTTGAGGGCGTTCCGCAGGGCTTCGTCATCGACTGTAGATGGACGTCCTGAGCGTGGTCGACCTCCGAAAGTCGTGTCGCCAGATTTCGAACATTCCAACCATCGAGACACCGTGGAATAGTGGACGACGTTGCCCTTGAATGCAGCGTAGATGTTGTCCGCAGCGGCTCTCGCAGAGTTTCCTTGGAGGAACTCGTAGTAGACGATGGGGTGAAGAGTTGCTCGTTCGAGCAGAGCCATGGCTGCCAACTAATGGCAGAAGCTTCGAGAACATTCTATCATATACAAATGCAAAGCCCCGTCCATCATTCCTTTGAAAAATTTTATAAGTAGTTGTAGAAAGTGTTGCAAGACTTTCTTTCCAACCCGATAATACTGGGGGAATATTCTATCATTCACAGAGAGCCTCAATTTACCTATCAAACGCGTAGAAAAGAAACAGCGGAATTCCAAATAACCATTGGTATATATCGATTTAACATCAAGTGAATTGATATATATTCCGTTAATGCCAAAATTTGGTATTCATGAGTAAGAAGAAGAAAATATAAAATGGATCATCGACTTTCAGAGTAGCTTTTCCGGCATAATCAGAACTACGTGCATTATTCTATGGGGCGCCATTTATTCTTTAAGGGTCCCTACTTAATTTGCATTTTATTTTCGAGACGAATTACAAATTCATCAAGTAGAATCGTCAGATTGATTTAAAGAGGTATATGATAGTAATTGTTGCAATAGTTTCCAACAAAGGAAGTCTAGCAAGGCGAAGGGTGACTTCAGGCAATTCATGACCAAGTGCTTCCCTAACGCTCTGCCACAGGAACCTCTCTTCGCCTTTCCATGGTGACAGTGGCGTAAGGCTTCGTCTAAATGAAGTTGCAGAGAAGGTGAATCATCCAAGCATGCACTATGGCTGAAGTTTTCTTAATGCAGGGCATTTCACTCTTGGCAGTTGAGCACTTGCTCAAGCAGTCCATAAAAAACAATGATCAATCACAAATTTTTTGTTCTGCATTTCCTCTCTTCTCTCATGCATACAACCTTGCCTCGTCGTGCCAACTCATGCGCATAACTGAACACATTCTCCTGTACTTGAGTGGGGGTTACCTAATTCCCATCCCAAGATCATCTTCACGTGATCATTTTCTTTTGTACCAAAGTTTACTCAGCACTTGATTCAGCATTTCAGCATAACAGAACGATACACTTTAGCCCCCTCAAGTACCCCTTAAATGACAATCTCCGGGTACCACTCAGGACGGAGAGTCGTACACCTCAAGTTGCGGTAGTAAGCTGGCCTGCAAGAGAGACTTGTGAGCTGAAGGGAAAACCTGTATGTACCAGGCAAAGTTCACATTATCCGTATGGTTTTTGCAGAAGAAAACGGCAAGGACTTGAATAGGCTCTGTTCATGGCCTTTGCCATCAATATGTTGAACAACTTGTTTCATTAATATCCAATGACCACTGTAACGCATACTACTGCTATTAGTTTGATATTATTCCCTTGCAATATACTATGACCAACAGACAGACATATGATATATGAAGTACACAGAACTCTGCGTAAATCGAAAGTCAGCGCGGAAACCTAGCACTGGCTGATCAAAAATCATCACAAAAAATGGCGCTTTAAATCGCGTACATCGAAAAAGCTAAGGTGAATCGCTAAAGACCTTCGAATAGAGCTAGCAACTCAACCTGTGAATGCATTGCAGAACAACACAAGAACTCCACATAAGATGAACGTCAAATGTTGTAAGTGGAGACGAAGACACTTCCTTCTTATATTATGATAGTATCCACTGACGCGTTTAGGAGATCGTGTATACGATAGGCCTACAAGCCTTCGCCTTTCCAAGTTATAGGCTAAGCGCGTTTCGTGACTCGTCCATGCACCTGACAGGTCTATGAACCTGTTCCTTTCAAAGGCCCAAGCTTAACGGATGGACCAGCCCTGCACATTATACGACGGACTGGTATGCTTTCCCCCATGGCGTTCAGCCTAGCCTAGGGCCCAGATAGGTATAGGGGGCCCTTTACATTAGACTACTGTAGCAGAATTCTAGGTCAGATAGGCCGAAGAGTCGCGTAATGCAAATGGGGTAAGCTATGCTGTGAGTCGGTCAGCGGCGGTCTGCACTGACCAGTGAGAAATATGAGGACGTCAATGTCAATTGGAATGCTGAATCCAGAGTTGGCTGCATTAACTGCAGAACAACATTGGGCTGTGGAAGTTTCGTGGATGGCAGCGCGCGTCCGCGTCGGATCAATAACTAATGCACTCGTTGCGTTGGCTGGAGCGCGCAACGCCATTCCAGTCGTTCCGCACGAACTTGACTCTATGAATGTGGAATGCTATGTTGAGCATTGCCCGGCTGTTCATTTCGATTCAAGTGGATGAAGGCTAACTTCAGAAAAGTTGTCATGATCATTGTAAGCCATACCATTTCGAGCTTACTGGATTACCCGCCAGAGTTCCAAAAGACTGCCGATGGGGAAATATGCAAGCGCCCGCATTTCTCGAGAGTTCATCAGGCGAAACAGCGAAAATGCGTTTGCTTTTGGAGCAACGATCTGTGACATTCCCGGAAACGGTCCCTACTGCTTTCGAGTATCCGGCTAGGTCTATCATTTGATTATGACCAACCTACAATATTTACATGTCGTTCCCTTGCTAAAGCAAAATCACCGATATGCTGGACTCTACATTTACGATGCGGATGAAATACAGCGGCCCATGAAAGTTCGGAACGGGAAATACTTCGTCGTTTCTTCATCGTTGGACCAGGTGGCATGGGTAAAACATTCCTGTACATTGCTCTAGTTCGCATATCGCATAGAAGAGGACAAAATGTATTCAGCGTCGTGTGGAATGGCAATGTTGGAATTTTTCTGATTGGTGGTATGGCGATGACGTGTCCCAAGGCCTTGGATTTGCTCACGCCTAATAGTCACTTATCGCGAACAAAGCAGGTGATGGTTTCAGTTACCGAGATCATCATTTGGGATGAAGCGTCGATAACCCGTTGAAGCGCTGGCCGCTATCGAACTGGCGTTGCGTGACTTGCTGGACGATGACGGATTCGATGGTATCGCCAAGTGTTGCCAGTTGTCTGCAAAGTACCTCGCTCTCAAAATTTTTAAGGTTTGAATCGAAATGAGCCGTGTGACCGTCGCTCCGAACGATTTGTTTGACAGAATACATGCGTGCTGCTGTAAGTGAAATTTTTTTGGTCAATGTTGGCAACGAAACTATTCCGAGAGCACGTTGCGGTCAACCTAGAGACTCCGTGCGTTTATTAGAAGTTTGTATCTCCTAACATTTAGAGAATGATCCATTTGGACAGTGGCATGGGGTCTGGGATGCCGATGCGAGCATCAAGCGCGCCATTCTGTCACTTAAGAATAAGTCGTTTGGTCGATGAAGTTGTGTCGTACCGATTGGAAGGCGACATACGAACTTATCGCAGTATTTAAGCGTTTAAGAACGACCATGTTGATAATGCCGATCGGTACGTCAGTTTTCTGGTTGAAATCCTTAGCATTCTCGATCTTTGGGGCCTGCCTCTCAAGGTCCTAAACCTTAAATTTGGAGCCATCGTGATGCTTCTGCGGATTCTTTTGATTGGGAACGGCCTCCGCAACAGCTCACGTATGATCGTGAGAGATACGAACGCAAATGCATCAATCGAGATTATTCATGCATACGTTTCACGGCAAAGTTCATTTGCAGCCAAGAGTTTCTCTGGACACGACATCCGACGTCAGCATACCCCTCGGTCTTTTTCGACATCGATTCTCTATCGAATCTGTGGTACGACTATATACACGTCTTAAGGACAGAAATTTGATCCGAGTCTAATTTGTTATTACGGAGTCGCTATTCTGAAACAGTACGGGCTATTTCCAAGAATTTGTTCGACTTCAGCACAGAGGGAATTTAGCGCATGTGCAGCATAATATTAATGAATAATTCCTGAAAATACCTCGCCTCCACATTAGCACCAGTGAACAACAGTGTGAGCGTTAAGTTTGAGTTGCAGCAGAAGCACTTTTCCGTTGTGGCAGTAATGTGAAACAAATGTCCCCTCCCTACAGCAAAACGTACAGCTTGACAGTGCTCACTGCGCAAACGACTGTTGTGATTTGAGATGACATGGAGAGGCTTGACAAAATATCCCGAGTTCCGTGGTAGCACAACCTGACTGGCAAGCAAGGGATCCGGGTTCAATTCCCGGCCGCCCACCGGCTTTCGACACCTGAGTGCTGCGTTCCTTGCATCAAGTTGCCCACCAGGCTGCATGGCTCTCCTATTCCTGAGCTCAGCCTTACGCTACCGCTCCCTACGTGCAACTGAGTATTGTTCATCATCCATTATGGCTAGCACCTCCTAGAGCATCGACTTAGGCACTTCGCAACGCAACGGCAGTGGCAAACGTTGTTTCCGCGCCAGCACCAATCGTTTATTATCTGCAGAGACTGCCTCATCGCCGTCCTGTGGGAACTCTTTCAACATTTCTTTTCCCCGTTCAACCTCACACCGCAAATATCACCACCATTTTGATTGGAGAAGTGGTCCGTTTGCGCAACGTATGAAACTAAGAACTTACGTTATTATTTAGATTCCTTCAATCATGAGAACTCAAATAAATCGGCCATGACATGAAACGCAATGTCCCGAGCCGCCACGCCTGGACTAACGGGAAAAAAATAAATGCAGAAAAAACCACTTGAGCAAATAATGTATTCAAATAGAGAACTTGCAGTCGATCAGTGAAAACGTGACACGCATTCAGTTATTACCACCCTTTGATGGACACAACTAAATATGAAGCCTATGGCTCAGACTGATGTAGCTTGATGGACCTGACGCTAAAAGCGTTGGATGGCCAAGCCTATGACCTAGAATAACATAGCCTGAAGGACCTGGCACTTTGAGAGGTGGATGGCCTGAAGTGAGTCATGTAGGCCTCGCGCACTGGGGTGACAACCACTACCACCGCAACTCTCGGGCTCATCGAATGAAAGTACAAGGTCACAGCGTGTTTATTAGGGGAAGACGTGCTTAAATCAAGGGTTCAAACATACATAGGCTAAATAAGGTGCCACGTGAATGATCGGACAGAGCTGCTAAGTGCAAGATACTCAGGACGCACCGTAGAGCAAGACCTTGGCCTAGGTCTATACCAGCCCCCCCATTTGCGGATTGTGTTGATAGGACTTTTGCATTAGGCTGACTGAGCTAAGATAACTAGGTCTCGTTCCATGTTCAAGCTCATCTGACTATTTTTAGTGTGGATTTACTCTGTACGGCGCGATAGAGATACTAACGAGAAATGGTTGAGCTATAGTCGTGGATTTCCAGTAATACCAGCTATATAATATACAATGATGAAAACAAAGGCGATGGAGAACCGGGCTGTTAAATGCGGTGAGTAAATATAAGCCAGACGTGAAACTGATTGCTAACCATATTTAGGGACATAAGCGGATGACTAGGAGTGTAAATTTAGCTTACTCTCACCTCTGAAGGATCTCTATAAAGCAACAGAATAAAAGGTGAGAGATACGTGTGAATCATCGGGAGGCGAATATCTAATATGCTGTATACAAACGATTATGATTAAGTGACATGGAATGCTATGTTCTAATAAAGATAAGAGGTTGACGTTTGGTATACGAATAGCAGTTTTTTGGATAGCTGACTTCAGAAAAAATCTTACCTCGTGGATACATACCTTAGGGCACTTTTTTTTTTTTTGGGGGGGGGGGGCTTATTTTGCTCGCCTGCGCTGATCCCGCGGATGGATACCTAGGGTTACACCCCACCAATCTCTTACTTTCTTCCTTCAAGAAAACGGGAACACGGATAGCTGTGAGGTTCACCGACCGTATTAAAACTCAGACTTTTACCCTAGAGGTGTCTGAAGCAGCACGGTAGCCAACGTGAAATTTATCGACGGTTTGCACTTCTAGGATGAAGGGTATATGCCATGACGGTACATTTCGAGGGGGACTGATGTCGGCCTCATTCCGGGATAGAAGCTTTGGTTGGTTCCATATAACTGAGAGTATAACTACAGGTGACACTCTGCTCAAATTCCATTCATTGACTGGATCGCCATATAGTTGTCACTGTCATTCCTCCACCTAACGTACGCCCATCAGCTCTTCCACGGCCGAGCAGCGGACACGAGACCTGTGTGTTACGTTGAGGAATGGCTTTGGGCCGAATTCCCGATCCCGCTGCCACGAAACACGCCTCACTGAAGTGTTTTTAACAAGCCACTAAATGTCTCTGTTGTACGTTGATCCTCTCCCCCGACCCCACGGAGTGTTGCCCATTATTATACTCTCTACTCTGTTAACACATTGCGTACCGGACATTCTACCCCGTCGATCCACCGTTCTGACCTAAGCCTCAGTTACCTCAGCCTAAAGTTCAATGTCTAAGAGGCTGACTTTTCGGCCATAGGCTAGGCAAAGGGACTCGCGAAAGGACTAAAAAATGGAGATCGTGAGCGGTAGTTAGATGTCAATACTTCTTTCACACGTGTTCTTTCTTAAGGAAGTGTGGATGAACAAATAGCTTTTGGATTGAGAACTGTAGATAGAGTTTGACTTTGAAGGTACGTGCCCTAAGGAGATGGATATAGCAGGCTTATGTCTAGTCCGTCCAGACCTTTCCAATCGTACTCCTGGAGGCGAATGTGGTACTTCGCATATCTGATCACGAAACCTGCTGCCTTAGCCTGAGGCCTTTTGGTCCACGCCTTTCTAGGTCATAGGTTAGGTGGAAAGATATTGTTACGTAGCGATACGAGCAGTACGGGGTATTCAGTGTCTGTATGGAAGCGATGCTTCAACATTCGATCCTAATCAATGTTTGCCCATGTAGTCGCTCTATGCTGATCATGGGACTTCTCGACAACACGAGGATGAACTGTGTCCCAGTAGTGGCAATATTGCCTGGTCATATGGCCATCAAGGTGGTTCCTAGGGTAAGTGCTTCCAACGTCGGCACTGGGGGTAATCTCGGCACTTTGCAATAGTCAAAAATCTGTTTCCGCCACTAGTCCCCTAGTCACGGGTAGGTAATTATTCTCAGATGGTAGGACTGCTGTTGGTAATGTGTGCTTGGAATAGCCACATTTGCTGTTTTCTACTGTTTTCTCGCAGTGGCCACTTTCTTTAAGCGCACTCCGGAAATCCTGCGAAATCTTCTGATTTTGCTAAGCTTTTGCTCATTCCGTTCGTCTCTTCCATATTAGGTATTGCCATGTCAGGTCGTTGGATGTATTTTTGGATCCGTTGTAAATGATAGTGATACATAAGTGTGCCGAGATTCCCGACAGGGTGGTGCCGTCTTTTCCAGCAAGTGTGTCGAGATTGCCAACATCTGATTCAATTTAACCTTTGACCCAGGCCCATGGCACTCGAGGTTTGCTTTATGGGAAGGTAAAGGTATCATCAGACCCAATATTAATGAGGAAGCTCTTTTACGAAAATCAGCAAGCAAGGTGGAATTGCGGAATTTGCTTAGAGTGCCGACATTCGCAGCCCTTGCTTCGTCAGAGAAAATGATTCGATGACGCCAATTTGATATCCATTCTTCATTCTCCAACACCCACTCGCAAAATTGCAGTCTCAAGTCAGGCTCGTTCTCATTGAGAGCGCGGATGAAATAATTTTAGGGCTGGTGGTCAGTTGATTATGTCAATATCGCGTTCGAACAGTCTCACAGATTTGCCAGGACTTTGCTGAAGAGTCTGTTGTACCGTCACTTCTTCACGCGGACTCCTGCTTCTTCGCGGTCTTCAGTTCCGAGCCTCATCATCCACACTTCCGGCTTCCAAAAGTTTTTTTCCCCATGCTCCGATTGTTGCGTTGTGCAGGACGTTTGAATTCCTGAGCAAACCGCTTGCACTTTTGCGGTCGTTGCCATATGCTATCACCTACGCAGCTGCTTTCCTCTCTCAACGCGTGCATGAGGGATTTCATTACAGCTCTTGTGTCCAAATATGAATATAATGACACAACTTCCCATACAAACAACATAGTCTACAAAGAATTACTGCGTGAAAACGATGAATCTTACTTGTTTGCTACTGTGTCTTTGGAGAATTACATGTGAAGAAGAGTGTGTCAAGCATAGGCAGGAATGAATCTTAATAGAAACCAACGCACTGTATTTTTACTTTGTGATTCTTATGCTGGAAGTCATATGGTGTCACCATGTGTATATACTGAAACTTTTATTTTTTAGTTGCTAGCGCTGAAGGCGCGACAATTGTCAAAAACCATTAACCAAGGAGTTTGGCCGGATCTTTGGAAGTGAGCTTTGAAAACGGACGCTTTAAATGCATCAGTAATTTTCTTTGATCATAGCAAGTTGGTTCAAAAACTTCATGAATCTTTTTCAAAGTTGAAAATCGTGATTCATAAGGCCTATCCGGAGTTCCACGAAGCATTTCGACCTGGTCTGTGGACAGTTATTCTGAAATTCATTCATAATGCGTTGGGCACACAGACAAGTACTTCAGGGTATCTTGAATTGATTGATTATAGGTTCTTCTGCTTAGCCTATGGCCAAGGAAAGTATAATCTTGTAGATTAGGCGCGTCAAGCCCTGGAGGTAGAGGCCGGGCGAGTCTGGGCGGTGCGGAAACGAAACTCAATGCGTTCAGGCAATAATGTACTGTATAACGAGAGCTGATAGCCATAGGACCCGTCCGACGCCGTGCTTTTGGGGTCAAACGCGAATCTGTGTGCATGTCCCATACTTTTTCTACAGCCATCCGTATGGCTTACGCTACACCACTCGTGAAGTCATGTGTTAGTAATTAGGCCAAGTATTTTGCAGAGATTCTCTAGGAAGAAGGAGTAGAATTTATGTTAATGTAACTTCTGTTTGATTAACAACAAGTATTTCTTTAGATCTGGAATCGTGAGATAGGGAGACTATTTTTCCACCTAAAATGCTTGCCTAAAGCGAAAAACATGCAGATCAGGGGTTCACAACTCAAATGGCTGTGGGGACCATTTGCGATATTTATTCACCTATCTCAGCCCGCATCTGGCTGAGCGTAGCTGTGGTCAATGGGACAGGTGCCACAGTAGCACTTACAACGCCATTAATCATGGCGGGCCTCGCGGGTCTCATGCGACCCGCGGGCCGTATGTTGTGCACCCCTGGTATAGACCGATCGAGAGGCGTCGCTGGGTGGTTTTCTGTAAATGTCGCTAGCTAGTGGAATCCCTTTAAGACGTGCCGCCTCATTTGTGATATTTCGTCGCTTGACTGATTAAGGACTACGTTTGCAGGTTACATTTTGGTATTCATTCACAGTCAGATGTCAGACAATTAGCATTCGAATTTGGGTATAGAACTCAATGTGAAGTTCCTTCGTGTCGGTGAATCTGAAGCTTGAGCCAACAAGGAAACAGAAGGGCTCAACTCCTTTCTTCATGGCCATTGGCCTCTTTTTACGGGGGTAACATGCTATTGTTTCTGGAGCTGATGATAAAGCACTCTCATGATAGTCATAGCAGCTAAAGGAAGGTGGTCGTGGTTGTCATATCAGGTAGACCACGGGGAAGACAACTCAAAATAAGGCAAAAATACACCGTAGAAACAGTCACGAACTATCTTGGAAATGCTGCAATAGTCTGTGAGCAACAGGAATTCCATAATTATAGATAACAGGGGATTTCGTATCCGGGCCGCACCGACCTAGGTCTCTGCTACCATAGGCTTTCGCGCAAAACATATGAGACTCTGCTTGGCTAGGCGGAAGGAACAACGTTCAATCAACTTTTAAATCTGTATTTCGATATGAGACAAGGTTTTCCTCCCAAGTCAGAGCCATTCTGAAAACTGGAAAAGTTTGTTTTACAGTGCTCATTTTCCAGCGTGTTCAAGTTAAGTCCGCTACCTGCTTTCAAAGCAATGTAAGCAAATCTTGCGTTACCGTTATTGGCGCAAACTTTTGGCGTGCCTATTTTAAAAACGCGCCCAGGTAGAGAAGAGCCGCTGGCGCGTCCATTACCGGATAGCAAATGCCATTCGTTATTACCATGCTGGTTTATGTATTCGACAGCATGCCCGTGAAACTGAGAGGGATTCATAGCCGCATTACACATGCGGAGAATACAGCCTCCCCTTGACTGTTCAACAATCGAAGTGGTCCTTTCGAACAAATGTGACCATGATAAGGAAATTTTGTGAGGTTTCCCTCTTTTTTTTACATCCATTTCACTGTCCAAATTCTATTTCTGCCCCTTTTTAACTGTAGTTAACCTCAGTTTTGCAATTGCCTTTTTCGCTCGTGCTTTTCCTGCATGTTTCATTTACTTCCCACTTGTATTCTACGCTTTGGTGCCCTTGTTTTTTACTTTAGAGTTAACTATCTCTTTACATAATGCCCTGATGTAAATGATGATGATGAGCCTGAGGTTATGATTAATATGCTTATGAGTGTGTGTTGTGATCCGAGATCAATAATGCAGGGCATTTTACGTGTCGCCAACGTTTCATTTTATGCTATATTAGCTTACGATTTGGCGGCCTGATATTCTCAGGATTTTGAATGAATTTTGCTTTGGTATATTCCTAGCTACATCATCGGAAGCTCATGGATCCTAAGATCAGTTTAGCTTTAAGTCACAGGAACCAATTCACAAAACGACACGAGGTATTTCTGATTTAGTCGAACTACTGAGACCGAGTTAGACCGACTTGCAGTCATAACTGTTACCGAGCCACACGGGGAATGGTGTTGTTCCGAAGCATGTCAAGGTGGTCAACATACGAGTGAGAAAGGTGCACGCAGGATTACCAAAGTTTCAGATAAAAATTGGGGATCTCCCTCAATCTCCCTGTTTTTCCCCTCCCTCAAGTTTTCGAAAGACCCTTCAAATACTAAGCATAAAAAGCTATTGCTTATTGGGGAACGAGGGAATCACGTTATTTACGAGCCCTGTTTTCTTTTTTATATTGAAGTTTTTTTTTGCTATTTTCTCTCTCAATTTGTTTTCTCGTGTTAACTTGCTAACGGTTGTAAACTCATTGCAAGTCTGACTTCATTAGAGAAGCAATCATACTTTTTCTACCCAAGGATTCGTGTCGGTTGTCTTTAGACCGCTACGTACGGGAACACAGCCTGAGTACTACTCAGTGAAACTCAGTTTTCTTTGGTTCTTATCTAAGCACTTAGACACATTTTCTAACTTTCCATATTCAAATTCAAATATAGATGTAGAGACACGGATAAAAAAAAAATCAGTTGTGCGTATGTACGTATGCAATTTGCAATGGGGTTTTGTGATTAAATGTGCCCACTGTGAATACATCCACGAGGAGGATAAATCGATCCGCCTGGAAGATGAGAAAGATTCAATTTCATCTGGGGAATATCCCATTCGTATATTATTAATGCATGTATATTACTATTAACCACTTCAAGGATTTACGTGAAATACTCGCATTTGCTAATCCTGACAATGTGAAATAAGGCTGCAATGAGGCACCCGGGTTTCACTTCAGGCTTTCCTCTCCTATAAAACAAATAACTCCAGTTTTTCTTTAAATAGGCATGTATTTTTCGTCAAATGCACTGATTCTTAGGAATGTGAATTAGTCCATAGTACTACTGACTACTACTAGTTTGGAAGTAATTCATAGAACCTGTCGAATACGAAGTACCAAATACTCATCGTAGTGTCTGTAGACAACCAACGTTAATAGATGAATCTGCTCATTCTTCCTGTAGTATCTGTTCATTTCATACCTAATTGTAAATTTAAAATCTATCAATAATCGTGAACTCAAGAGCACGACAAATGGTAAACGAAAAGCCACTCCCTGTTACTACTTAGCGCTCGCAGCTGCAGGGACAAAATGCGTCTGGGGAATCGGTTCGAAATGAACGCGAGCATTGACATGACCTTGACAGGAGATGTCAATATGGGCAGGCATGCCTCTTCATGTCCCAGTCCTATCTTTGAACCGCCAACGCGATGGGGACGAATTCGAGAGTGCCTACGTGCCTGGTTGCACGTAGCAACACGGGGTGCATACGTGACTGGTCGCACGTAGGCCTCTCAGATAACATCGGGGCAGGTGGAGATTTGTGAAGGTGCGAGAGATAACATCTCCTTTCTAGTTTTCGCCACCCATGATATTCTGAGGGTGGGTCAACTTATCCAACTTTAATTGGATGTTCATTACCGTTCTACTTGTGGTTCTCAACACGTCTCCACCTGATGTGAAATCAACATCATTGGCGCCCATGGAGGCCACGTTTTCTTCTATACATGTCACTCGAATCTTTTTAAGAAGTTTCGAAAGGCTATTGCTCTGTAAAAAGGAATACTGGTACCTGAACCTGCATATTGGAAGAACTGTACTCTTACTCTGCAACCACGCATTAAGTAGTACCAACAACCAATCATAGTTAAGGTGCAATGTTAGGATCCATCATGAGAAATATTCATATGATCACTTAAGTCTTCCTTTATTGGCCAGACCGCTTAAGTCTCACGGGCAGACTACAGGCATGACCTATTGGGAGGAAAATCCAATTTTCTGGCTTCTCTAGTCAGCTCCATATCATTTACAATTCTGCATGACGCCGGTGTTCCTGCTGCATTATCTCGTATTCTGTCGGAACAAAAAAATGGAGTGATTTCAGACGATCAATTTCCTAGCATTATCTGAGATTTCTCAACCAAAGTCCTCGATCGCATGCGAGAAGCAGATATGGGATTCCCAAACATACGCCTAATCCGAGTATCGAATGGTGTTATCTGCCTTGTTTTTCACGAACGGATCCGGCAACACGCCGGCACTGACGAAGGTCATCCGCGCCTAATGACTGATTAAAATATATGGAAGATAGGGGAACACAACGAAACTTGAACGTTTCGGGAATGTGCAACTTGACTCGAACAGTTAGGCTAAAATATCGACTGCTTCTTCGACGTCCTCTCAGGCGATTGAATTATCTTGTAGTTTCCCTGTTGTGTCGAATATGTGGTTTTGATTTCCTATGATATTTCGATCGTGAGAAGTTCGAGTGCAAAATCTGAGCGCACTCAGATATTGGATAAGAAACAATCGCGTTTCAGTTGTGGAATATCTCCAGAAAATTGTTCCATAGAACTACGTGTTCCTGCACAATGTAGTGCAAGAGTTCCTTTTGGAATATGCTAATGGTAGGATAATAACCCACTAGATAGGATTGATTATGTCGTAAAATATAAACCTGAACATATGCTTCGTTTAACGTTGCAAATCCATAGCTTGACGAAAGAAAAAGGAGTAGGATCGCAAAAGGAACTGCATCAGAAACAGAACCATGCAAAGATCTTTGTGGACTACACGAAGTTAACCAGGAGGATTTGGATGAAGCCACATGTGGATTAAGAGGATCCACATTAGTCCCCATATGGTCCACACTGTTCCATATGGCAAACTTTCAGTCCACATGTGGATCACCCGGAGGATTTGGATAGTCCCCCGGTGGATTAAAGGGTTTTTTTTGTAAGGGGGTTCTGAATCTGATGATGATAATCCAGATGATCTAGCCAAGTTGAAGCCCACCTCCCTTCGCGTATTTTGATCGGACATTTGCTGGTTACTCTTTTAGTTTTTGTTCCACCTTTTCATTTCGCATTGAATTTTATTATATTTGAATGCTATGCCCCATTTAGTTGTGTACGTGTTTCGAAGCCATGCTAATATTCCATGAAAAATATCCTTTGACTCCTCGTATGTTTGATTTTCTCTTACGGAAACAAAAAGTAGTGACAGAATGTGCGAGCAGATACGGCAAACATTAGTCACTAGGTTAACTGTGGCTGGCTGTACAGATTACGGAGTGAAAGGGAGAAATTCCGCATTCGAATCATGGATAGCATCTGTTCGACTCTGCGTAGCCGTTCGACTCAAAATGCAGCACGTGCGATCATGGCATGTCCCATTTCGAAGGCGATGCACACCCACTTTCCGTCACTGAAGATTCATTCCTGCCATAACTTGACCCTTGTAAACAGGTAGTATCAGAGAGGGGCGAAACAAATGGTTTCCACCTGGGACTGGCCAATATGGGCTGAGAGAAACGCTGGATTTGATAATTGGACGGAAAAATAGTTTCGTTGCTTTCCCCCATATGTGATGGAATGGAGAAGAATGAACGAAGGGATGCTATCCGTGATGTTACACGACATGAAGGTATAGAATGACATGTCATGTATTTTATAGGACGTAGTTCCACAAATGGAATCAATATGGATGCGTAAGATAAAGGTCGGGTGAACTTGCATCCAAAGCGGAGATAAGATTGTCTATAAAGGAAGAGAACCCGCTAAGGTGCGTTCAGTCCCTTGCCGCCGCAGTTCGTCTTGAAGCAGACAAGAAAGGAGATACAACTTCCCGAGAGACAAGCTCATACCGTCCTCCATCACCGGGGAATTACGAACGCATTGGGAATCGCAGTGTGAAATATTCTTGACGTACCCTGCATGCAGCCCAAATTGCTAAAATGAAGATTCTGCTAGCTCTTTCCATATCACTCGCCGTCCTTCCGCTCATCTTTGCACGTAAGTGAATCTGAACGGCTAGAGGCTTTGAGATGGCTCTGCTGGAAACGCCTTCAACCCTCCCACTTATCGAGAATTCTTGACGTTGGATACATACCTGGCTTCCCTGCAGAAGCGGAGGTTTTCTCATTCTCTTGATTCCTTCATTCCTTCTCCTATCTCTTAAATAATGGAAAGTGTTCTGAAGCGGAGAAGTGTTATTTAGAGGGGAGATTCCGATAGCATGTTCTCTAGTTGATGAAGAAGCAGTACGCGAATGAAATTTACATTATTTGAAAAGAAGCGCTTGATGATGTCTCTTGAGGATTTTTTAAATCAGTCATCACTACTATCATTGCATTTCAGAAAGCTCAGTGACCTTGTTCTGTGTTTTGAAGGAGTCTACTTTCTTCATTCATCCTGGAGGTAGATATGTAAACTTAAATTCCTGCTAGAAAATTGAGAACATCCTATTTAAAGCGGCAATTCGAAGAGAATTAGACAAATGAAGAGCACGGCTCTGGTCAAGAGGTTCCGTGTCAAAACATCGACGAACTGAAACGTCTACATTCTAATTTATTTTCCTCGGTTTTTTTCTTTGAGATTGCTAACATTACATAACTTCTGAAGGGTCATGCTGCGATCATCTGTCAATCCAGGATGACCGATGGAAGGGAGGTTGACAATGTCATCGTGGCTTCAGCAAGTGTCTTGGAGCTATTCATCCGCCTATAATGTACAATAAATTTGCTCGGTTGCAGTTTGTTTCTCATCAAAAAAGGGTGAAAGAAAAAAGCAAGCATGTGGGCTGATTACGTAGATCACCGGATATACATGTATGTATATGGTACACCTGAGATTTTGTAATAAAGAGAATAATTAGCGTCCTATGGCCGCAATTTCGGCCTTCTACCCGTACAGAAACTTTTTTTCTCACTGTTCATCAACTAAGAACAGTCTTAGCCAGGTTCCTACTGCCAAAACTTGATCTACAGTTTACGATGCAACATATATCCATCAATGGGATGCTGACTCACAATGTGATATATCTGCCAATATGTTTACATCATAACGCACAAATATATTCCCGACGAACGACTTGACAAAGAAGTGTTTCTTCAAAGACCACATCGTTAGTAATGGTGTCAGCATCAGTTTCGCCCTGCTTCGGTCCATCGATAACCTGAATCTTCAGTGAATACTCAGAGCGAACTCGCGAGCAAACAATGTACAAATGGCATGCATGGATACTGGCTCGTAAGTCCGACTTAATATAATGTCTTTCCCTGAGACTGAGTTATAGTCTTACAGTAGGTAAGCTCGATAGGGAATTGACGCTGGTAAAGACGGAACGGTATGCTGAATTGAGTTGACGTGTCCAGTCTCTAAGCAGCTAGTGAACGCAGCCAAGAGGCGCACCCGTGATCACCTCAACTAATATGGGTGTTCAAATGAATTGGGGACTTTTAGTTCCCTACCCTAGGCTATGACTGACTGTAACTGGCTAGACTGTGTGTAACAGCCATTGCCTCCTGTTCATTTAAATCCCCCCAGTATTAACACATTGCGTAACGGAATTTTACTTCGTCGATCCGCTGCTCTGGCCTAAGCCTCGGTTACCATAGCCTCAAGCTCAATGCCTGTAAAGCTGACTTTTTCGGTCATAGGCTAGGGGAAAGGACTCATAACTTTGCGCACCATTCATGGAGATATCCGTTTTTATGACGTTTGCATTCAGGTCTCTCATGATCATAGGCGTGTCGTTGCAAAGATCGTTTCCAATCAAAAGACTCCATACACGTATCAGGATAGCTCCAAGTTTAAGTTTAGGGCGTGCGGAGAGACCCAGCGTATCGAGATTGTTGAAGAATTCAAACGAAAAAGGTGGCCTGCCAATCGACGTCATCACCACCATGATCGTTCTTCACAATTTCGATACTGTGATGTGTTCGCAATTCGCCTTCCAATTGGGACGACACGTCCTCATTGACCTAACTGGAGTGCTCACTCTTGGGAGACAATAAGCGCGTTTGTTTCTCACTTCGGCATCGCCAGACCCTATGCCGTTGCCCAAACGAGCTGTCTGGGTAACCACCAGTTATCGGCGGTACAATCGCCTTGTAAACGTACGGAGAGCTCAGATGGATGGATTCCTGTATTCGTGGAAATGTTTCACTGCCCAAATAGAACAATAATCGAATAAATCAAATTTCGTTTGCAGCAACGCGCATGTTTTCTGTCAAACGAATCGTTCGGAACGATGACCACAACGGGTTCATTTTTACGGAAGTCTCTGATTTAACCGCGAGGTACTTTGCGGACAACTGGCAACACTCGGCGAATGTCACCACTCAGCACAACTACTTATCCACGGACTCGGTCATCGAGTCTCGCAGCGCGCGTTCCATCGTTCCCTGCGCTTCAGCGCACCATCGGCGTTTAATGCCAAATGATGATATCGGTAGCTGGAATCATCGCCTGATTTTTGCGCGATGAATGACACGTTCAATATGTGAATCCGTGTGGTGTACAGGAATTGTTTACCAGTGCCACTTGTTCCATCGATAGCACACTGCGACGCACTTCCCGTTTCGAATTATCATGCGCTGCTGCATTTGAACCACTTTATAAACGAAGAGATGAGTACACCCTAATTAATTTGATTTAAAGGAGGAAAGGTGTTATCAAATGAATGTAATTGGTCGTAGGCAAGTGATAGACCTCGTCAGATGCTTTGAAGCAGTAAGTACCGTTTCCGGAACTGTCAACAATCGTTCCACCAAAAGGAAGCAAACGCGTTTGCGCTGTTACACTGCCTGATCAACTCGCAAAAATTGCGAGCGTTTGCATCATTCCTCCATCAACAACGTGTTCAACTCTGGCCGAAACGCCCATGAGATCGAATGGAACATCGTAACAACAACCTTGCCGAAGTCTTCACTTCGAGGCGGAGTAAAGCAAAACCAAGCAGTGCTCTACAGAACATTCCACGACTGGAATGACGTTGGGCGTCCCAGCCAAAGCAGCGAGAGTGGGTTAAAGGTTCGATGCTCTCCACACGGCGTTAACAGCCTCATGTTGCTCTACATTTAGTGAATCTCTCCTCCGAGCATCAACATCTTCAACTTGCTCACATGTCAGTGCAGCCCTTGGCAGCATCGCCGCTCCTCTTCCACAGGTGCATCGCATCCAAGTTGAACATTTCGCGTACCGCTCACGGAGAACTCCGTTTTTGATTCCTTTCGCGAGTCATTTTGTCTAATTATGACCGAAAAAGTAGTAGCCTTTACGGCATCGGGCTTCAAGCCAAGGTAACTGAGGCTTAGGTCAGAGCGGCGGATTGACGGAGTAAATTGTCTTGTACGCAATGGGTCAACCTGTTTAACTCACCCAAGGATCTGGAAAGGTACAGGCTTGAAGGCTTAACAGATGCAAGGGCGAAACGCGTCTAGCCTATGACATGGAAAGGCGAAGAGCTCGCAGGCCCATCGGCTACCTCACCTATGTCGTGGAAGGGAAAAAAGCTGTATAAGGCCAGAGGCTACACCTACCACGAAGCGCCTTAGTGTATTCTAATGTAGTATGGATGTTAAATCTTTTAATGGAAGCACCGAATTTTTTACATTTTATTGATGGTACACATTAAAAGAAATTAAGTCAAGAGAGACGAATTAAAAGTAAATTATTAGAGTTAGGTATCATTTTGTATACGGTGAGAATAGAACATATTGATAAGAGAAGCATGTCATTGTGTGAAGAACGGGGTCGTCCTTTTCGCCTCTTTTTCCTCCACGCGAGAAATTTCCCTCTTCGTTTCCCTAGACGCACACGACTGACATACTTGTGCGGTAATCAGAGAGAGGGAAGAAGGAACTAATATTGCTCATTTCTCCTGTAGTATGAAAAAGAGTTACGGGAATCTTGTCCCATTCCGTTCTAACTTTTTCTACACCTTTCTCTTTCTTTCATGATGATGTATTGCGATATAATGAAATCATATTATTTATTTCATAATCTTTATGAAAATCCTTTTCTTTTGGTACCTTGTAAATCCAGATATTGCATGTTGATGGAAACTGCTTTGACTTTTACGACATAATTTTATGACGTAAATAATGACCATTTTAAAATAAATCGAGGAAAAATACGTGATTTCGTGAAGTATTAATTCTTTAGTGAGAATGATAATATCATGTCATTGTAAAGATGGGAAAACCCTAGAACCGACTGGGGTAAACAGGAAATTAATCTCTTAAAAAGACATTGAGGAGGTCACAAGGTCCTGGCGACTTCAAATAGATTAAACCAGGCCGACCTCCAAATTAGCCAATGGGATATAAGTTGTCCTAGTTCCGTTTCCAATCCGGATTTTGTGAAAGGCACTCTGGCTTATCCCAGAGGTATCGAGGATAGTTGCAGGAAACTTAGATGCCGGAGTCAGTCGCTATTTGGAAGGCACCACTGTGACCTTACTAGATCCGGAGCTGACTCCAGGACAACCAACAACCTGTCAGGTTAGCCCTGTTCCATTGGTTTCGTGAGGAAGTGTGGCCTGTGCGAGAGTTGGAGAGATAAAACAGTAAGATAAAGAATATTCATTCAAGGTCGGAAGTTTGCCTCGTTCGATCCTTCTCCCATCCAGTTTTGTTCCTAATATCTGTATTGATTACGGTTATCCTTTTAACGAAGTTCCGTTTCATCTTAAGTGCCTTAAGAAGGCTTTGGTATAGTTTTTGTTGATTACCTTAAGTACAGTGTATACATGTTTCTTCTAATAAATATTATTGTCTTTATTTGTAAGAACCTTAAGTACTTTGTACATGGGAGTTCCATTTTTCGAAACTCCTGTCTGGATCGGATCCGCCTTACGTCTCGAATCTACGGTAAAATAAGGGACTAAATAGTATTGATCGCTTGTTACGTCACAATTGCATGATACAATGTAGATCAGCATTACACCCGGACACTGAAATTACTTCTAATCTTTTGTAAATACTCTTTCGATAGTCGCTGCTCATAATCCAAAACAATAGTTAATTCGGAGGGAGCATTGACGATTAATTTTGCGGCTCGGAGGAGGGTCATTTCATGCAATATACTATTCCATCTTGACTCTGTTCATTCTTGAGACAATCAATACACTTCCAGATAGAAGGATAATTAGTCGCAAGAAGCTTGCTGAAGCCACGATGCCATCCTCTAGCTGTTTTCCATCGGTCATCGTGGATTGATAGACGATCGCAGCAGGCCCTTCTGAAGTTATGTAATATTAGCGGTCGCAAAAAAAAATCAGAAAAATAAATTGGTATGTTGACTCTTCATTTCGTCCATGCTCTGTCGTTTCGATGTTCTGACATGATAGTCCAGAAGCACTCAATCGGCACACCGCTTCAAAGTAGTATCACATTGAATTTATGTTGAGTCCTTTAGTTCTTTCGCGCATTGCGATCAGTTGATACGGTTTATATCTGTCACGTGTAAAAAGCCTGAGGAATAGGCTTGAAGTCTCTTGGGCCACTCATTGGTTGTAGCGCGCACTACAACCATGGATAATTGGTCCAAAACCATTAGTTTTTTTCTACTCTTTTTCCAGAGTTAGGTGAAGGTTTGCATAGACGTCAATTTCCATTTCGGACCAGGTGGCATAGAGAGGGTTAAGGTTCAGTGATGCACCTGGCTATCCTTGATGGGAGATGAAATCAGGAATTTGCTCTACCAGTTCTGGACATTTTTTGCTTCATGGAAAGGAGCGGAGTCTTGTTGAAATGTCCATTTCTTGTTTTCGAATGGAGTATTACTTAAAGGTTCCACAGCCGGCTTTAGTATATCATTAAGGTAGTTCTTTGTTCGGATTTTCACACCTTTCTCCTTGAAGCATAATTTTACCTTTCCCTGCTAACTCGCCCCTCACCAAACCATCACTGAAGCAGGATGATGGCCTCTTTTTTTACTTTCTTTGCTCTGTGGTGATGGCAGATCTTGATTTTGCTGAAATTCTATCATTTCAGTGAAAATACCTGAAGAGGACAGATCTTGTCATAGGGCAAACTATCATAGGCCAATTCTATGCTTCGCACTAGGAAATGTCATGAAGGTTCCTCAGAGACAACCTCCTCCCAACCCACTCCCTGTTTCTTTTCCTTGGAGATGTTTTCTATCCGGCCCCAGGAGGAGAAAGAGTGCACGGAAATCAGTCAATCTTCATGGTTTCTAATTATTGAGAGTATCACTTTTTTGGCGATCGTAAACTGACCCAAGGGGTCGATCAGATTGACGGTCCGAGTATTTCTATCGTCTCAATTATTTCGTTTAGTAAACTTCTCACAACCAAGCGCATGGTCAAGTTGTGCATCAAGAGAATGATTAGAACGGCCCTTGAAACGATTGAGGTGCCGGTGAACAAACTCGATACCTTTTCTCATACGTATACGTTTTCAAGTGGGAGGAACCGCCAAAGGAGAGTAAATATTCCTCCTTCGCTGTTAGTGTCAAAAAGCTGTGTTGAAAATCGTTTGCTTAGGTAGACTACCCTCCTCTCCCAGTGACCATGTATCCCATTCTCTACATATTCCCC
The DNA here is from genome assembly GCA_905338385.1 of Darwinula stevensoni. Classification (NCBI taxonomy): domain Eukaryota; kingdom Metazoa; phylum Arthropoda; class Ostracoda; order Podocopida; family Darwinulidae; genus Darwinula; species Darwinula stevensoni. The sequence goes on from CAJPEV010000990.1 coordinate 77,771, forward strand.
AGAATTAATCTGTTCCATTTCGAAGCGCATTCTTGCATAAAAAAATAACGTCAATACTTCTTCGTTTCAAGGTAAAAGTACGCGGAAGTGAGTGAGCCATGCCAGCATTGGCTTCCCGATCGACAAGAATAAAAGAGAACGCAGCTACTTCTCAATTGCTCCCTTCTCGGAGAAGCAAATAGCATATGCCTCTGCGATGCAGAGAGCCTTAAGTCAAACTTGTACCTCATCACACCTGGACGACGTTATCTCTTTTCCCCCCCCACCCACACACATACACACCTGTCCTGACGAGCCCTAATCACTCAAATAGCTCCTAGCTGAATCAGGTTTGGTTCATGACGGAGATGAAGGACTTGAGGTCGATGCAGATTGACTGCAAAGAGCTGCGGCGCTGCGACCGTATGCGAAGCATCGCGCACCCTGCAACTTGTTTGCTTTTTTTTTACAGTCCCAGGGGGGAAAAAATCTCTCGACAGTGGTAGGCACTTCCTGCACACAAATTCAGTTTTCAGAGGGGAGAATATGCGACTCTAGTAGAAAATGGTATCACCACTGACGAGTGTTTTTCTTCTATGTCCATGGGAATATCTCCTGAGTCGTTCCAGATCCTTCCTGGTTTGCCGGAAGAGAGGACAGGAATGCATGGAATGCACTTCGTCAGCGCAAATGGAGGTGACACACTGAGTCCGGGTAAATGCTTACTCGATACAAATATTCTGTATACTCAAATACATGTAAATCATGCAGCTCTCTTAAAGGAGGGTACGACTCAGGCTTTTGCACTCGAAGAACAAGGGCTTTTCAGATTTAAAAAAGGCAGCATCATTCAGCGATAAAAGTTGATCCACCAAAAGAGCCGCTAAATTATTACCAACAACTCCATAATTTATGGTTAAGAGATACGCAGCGCGCACCAATACGACGATGTGATAGGAAATGACTCGTCCGATTCCGTTGCGAAGCGTACTGTGACCGACTGCGAAGGCCCCACGTATCTGCAATGTGACAGATTGTAAAGAACTGCGACGGTTGCGGTATTCGCAACGCAGCTCTTCGCTGTCTGTGTGCATGGCCCCTTAGTCATGCTTTGAAGTGCACTACCACTTCACACAAACCAATTTATTATTCTGATCGCGCTCTTCGGATGATTGTGTTCTTCGGATGCTTTGAATTCATGATGTAATATATACTCTTCTCTTGGATTGCATCCACTTGAAAACAAACTTCTGGGAAAGGCCATCGAGTTCGTTCACCGGTACCTCGGTCTTTTCAATAGTTATTAATGATCATGCCCTTACGTTTTATATCAACCATACTCTCCGTTTTGAGATGTTTAATAGGATGAAAGGGTATGCCCCATACAACATTCTCAGACTGTTATTGTCGTCAAGAAGTTAAATGAGATGAACGCGTGAGGAATATTCGCTAATATCGTGGAGTTGGATCAGTTTACGACTGTTAGGAGTGAGTTAGGAGAGTCTCAATTCTTGTAAACCGAGACGCATATGATTTCCGGGCGCTCTTTCCTCTCAAATTATTTTCTTGTTTTAGGCTACATTTGAATAAACATTTTTGTGGCTGTTAAAATGACAAAAGACAAACATTCCATTCGTAAAAATTGCTCGAAGATCAATGAATTCAGAAGTAAGATGTGGAAAAACATACTTTACATTATCACAATTCAGACTAGCTGGTCAACCACTCGCAGCCTATATAAGAGAATCCTGCAATGAATCCACACAAAAATATATCATTAGATTCACATTAAAAAATCTCATGAGACTCATGTTAATTTGATCTCGAGAAAGTCATGAGGATTCTCATGATAATCTCATGGCCAAATTCACACAAAATTCTCATGAGAATGGTTATGAGACTCATAACTGCTCGGATTGTTCTCATGACAACTGCCCCTGAAACCAAGCAGAAAACTGAGACTGCGAGAAACAAATGCAAACTGACATAAATGCGTAATTATAAATGAGTAAAACAAAGGGATCACATATATGGGATGAACGAGATGGAATTAACACAACTCAGATTTTGAGGTAATCAAAAGGGCCTTTTATCCAAATGGAATTGTAGGCAGACCACATTCCATTCAGCCCTTCAAAAATAATGTTCATCTTAACACTAGAAGGGCCGCAGCGGTCTGGTAGCTGCGACGGGAATGCCTGTACAGAGCGTCATACCTAGAAGGGCTGTTAGCGGTCATTTTGACCGCTGTTAGTTATTTCGCATAGTCAACAGTACGGCTCTTGCTGCTGACGTGTTTGGACTTTTTTTTCGTGACGCTCGTATAGTACAGTCTATAAATAAATATAAAAAACAATACGCCGCTCGCTGCTGAGGTGGTTGGGTGTGTTTGCACGTACGCTCGTATAGCGCGGTCTGTATCAATGGCTCGACAACAGAACTTCACTCCGGCTCAGATATTGGCAGAACTTCAAGACCTAGCGGAAAACCAGTCGGACATCGATGACCCAAGCTCAGATGTAGAACTAAACGGTAATGACGAGGATTTTATACATCAGCTTGTTGGGAATTTGTCAGATCGTGATTCGGCCGATGAGAACGAACCGGACGCTGCACCTACACCGGACGCAGGTGCAGCTGTTCCCAACAGTGCTTAACGCACCGCCAGACGACGCGGTGGCAGACGATGTATGGGAAGCCCTACTCCACCTACGGCGGGCGATCAAATTCGTGGAAAGGACGGCATGACTGTTAGGACAGTTGTTGACAGTGGTGTGAATAATCCCGGAAGGCTGGCCGGACAGAACGTGCTGAAAGAGACAGCAGGACCTACGTCGCATGCTAAACGTAATGTTGCAGATAATAGCATGTCTAGCGCTTGGCGTTTGTTTATTGATGAGTCTATGTTGCGGCATGTGAAAATGTGCACCGAGACCGAAGCTCGCAGACAGACTGCGGACAACAGTTGGTCGATTTCCCTTGAAGAACTTGATGCTTTTATTGCTTTGGTATATGCCCGTGGGGCATATAATGCCGCCGGACTTGACTTAGATCTTATGTGGTCATCAGTATGGGGTCCACCCGTCTTCACGCAAACAATGGGAAGAAACAGGTTCAAAGAAATAATGAGGTACCTGCGTTTTGACATGCGTACAACCAGATCTGCACGGTTGCAGACAGATAAATTTGCTTTGGCATCTGCAATGTGGAACAAATTCATTGAGAACTGCTATGCGTGTTACAGGCCAGGAGAGAATGTTACTGGAAATGAACAACTCTTCCCCAGCAAAGCTCGGTGTAGGTTCATGCAGTACATGGCCAACAAGCCAGATAAATTTGGTATAAAATTCTGGCTTTTGGTTGATGTTGACTCGAAGTACATGTGCAACGGATTACTGCGTTTTGACGTGCGTACAACCAGATCTGCACGGTTGCAGACAGATAAATTTGCTTTGGCATCTGCAATGTGGAACAAATTCATTGAGAACTGCTATGCGTGCTACAGGCCAGGAGAGAATGTTACTGGAGATGAACAACTCTTGCTTTGGTAGTAGTCCGATGTTTATGGCTCACGCTTTATCATAGTCATATTGTAGGTGAGCTTGATTGGGGGTTGACGTCGACAAAGATGGAACGGTATGCTGACAATGGATGACGTATCTAGTGCAATTGTTGGCAGTAAATGAACGCTGGCGCGATTGTGCACCCGTGATCACCTCAACTCTTCATACATTGGCGTTCGTGTCCCTCACGATCATGCACCTGTCTTTGCAAAGGTCGTTCCCGATCAAGAGATTCCGCCAAAGCATTATAATTGCTCCGATTCTTGGTTTTAGGGCGTGTGGAAGGAGACCACGAGGATTAATATTGTTGAAGAATTCAAACGGAAAGTTGGCCTTCAAAGTTGATCAAGCCCACACGTCCTCATTGCCAAAACCGAAGTGCTTATTCTTGGGACACGGAATGTCGCGCTTGCTATTCACTTCGGTATCGCAGACCCTATGCCGTTGTCCATATAGCTCGTTTAAAAACTCATCGACATCGCCTGGTAAAGGCAGGGAGAGCTCAGTTCAACCGCCCTGTACTCGCGGAAGTGTCCCGCTGCCCACAACGAGCAAAAGGAATTTCGTTTGCAGTAGCATGCAATTTTCCAATATTTGGAAGCAGTATGAGCCGTTACCAGAATTGTCAACGATCGCTGCTTCGAAGGAAGCAAACGCGTTTGCGCTGTTGTACTCCATAATAAACTCCCGATAATTGCGAGCCGCTGCACCTTTTCTCATCAACAGCGTCTTGAACTCTGGCGGATACTCCAATGGGTTCTGATGCACACTTTACCACAATGGCAACTGTGCCTAATTTTGCCTTTCCCCGCTTCGAAATGAGCTCTGCCGGGCTGTTCAACAGAGCATTCTCGTTAACACATTGCGTACTGGACATTTTACCCCGTGGATCCGCCACTCTGACCTAAGCCTCAGTTACCTTAGTCTAAAGCTCGATGCACACGAGGCTAGGGCTTTTTCGGCAATAGGCTAGGCACGTGAAACAACACAAAACGGAGATCTCATTGACAGGTATTCAAAGTGTTAAATCGTTTTCGGTTGAAATTGGTCACATGAAACGTATTGGCATACTCCAGTGTAGAATGCTTATGGTTAGCCGATCAAAATCCTTTAGCTGCCCCGAATGGAGAGATTTATTATCACCTTATACGAGGTGTCGTATAACATATACGAGGGTCAGTCAACTCAAAACAGGACATGATTTTTTTTCTCCAAAACATCTTCCCAACCGTATTTTTTCATATGCCGTTTTCTTTGTCAGCATGTTCCCTAGGGGCATGCACAGCTTTTTTTCTCTGTCTGCACTTTTTTACAGCATGAGATTCTTTCAAATATGGTCTCCGAGGTGTTGGTTTGCACCAATGAAGAGATACATTCTGTGATCCGTTTCCTTGTTGCTGAAGGCATTAATGGTAATGAAATTCATCAGAGACTCAAAGCTGTGTATGGTGATCACTGCATTGCAAGGAGCAACGTCTACGAGTGGGTGCAGAAGTTTCAA